>JAOWBW010000885.1:172500-266598 GCA_026119855.1 Campanula takesimana
CTGAACCACGTCCCATCAATCTCACCCCATCTCTTATCTGCTTCCCTATTGCCCCTGAATCCTGTTTGTACACATGATATTTGCACCGGCTCAAGCAAATGAAGCTAGGGGTCGGTCAAATATAGAAATAACAAGAAAAGAAGAAAAAAGCACCTTGAGTGTTTTCATTGTAATCAACTCTGAGGAGTCAATCTTCCCAGCATTTATGAGCTTCGCTATCTTTCCTAACCCTACTGGCTGCCATAATACGAGTAATACATGAGTGACAGGACAATACAAACCTACCATTTCATACAATGGAAAAATATGCATGCAAATGGTAGCTTTCACGAGAAATGAAATTTCTAGGCAACATTGCAATAACCCTTTCAACAGGCGTACACAACAAACTCGATGAGTCGAGATGATATCCATATTACATATCTAGTCTAGTTTTAAGAAAGAACCATCCATTCAGGACTATTTAACATACATCTAGGCTGTTGGTTGAACCAAAATATTAACTTAGTTTCCAGAAAGTGTAGATTGAACACTGTAGACGAGAAAAATTACAATACTAGCATAAGCCTCCATTATTATGCTTGCCCCAATTTCAACACAGTGGGTGTTTGTGACATCAATTATCCTTTGGAGCTCAATCCTACAAACTCAAGAGTAACACCATACTCCCTGCCAACAAGAGCTTTCGAAGAGCATAGTACTCAGTATACAGAATGAGTATAAGCAAATAGCATAACGACAGTTTCAACAAGAAATTTGTAAGAAAATTCCCCTGTTGTAGTACATTGACCTTTTCTCATTTTTACACAATAGTTCCCTAATAACCATACAATTTACCTGTGACCATCCATTTTCATATTGTGAGAATTTGGAATAATACGTTTTGAATCGAAATGCGAAAGAACCTATCTTCCCTCTCCTCATCTTGGGCTTCGGCGGATAGCGGGACTCGAACCCGCGCCTTCTCCTTGGCAAAGAAAAAATTTACCATTTGGCCAAGATCACTTTAAAAATGGTTAATCTCTTCGAGTCCGATTCAGTGGTGGAGTACGTTCAGAAGTTGAAGAGTGAAATGCAGAATGGTCTAAGCATGTTTGATGCGTGACCAATTGCATTGCCTAGATAAGAACCCACTTTTAAGGAAGATCATTTTTGTTGCCAATATCAAAGGCACAAAGGAGGACTAATATTTTGATACCTAATTATCAAGAATTGCGACATACAACGCCTACCCCCAGCTGAAATAATTTAGTAGGTACCACTCTCTCAATCAATAATCAGTCACTAAGCAATCCTCCTTAATCTAGACATCTGAATAGAATATAGGAAGAACTTGATTTGCATGTTTATCAAATGTGGAAGATCATAAGTTATCCGAAGCCAGTAGGGATAACAGAGGACAATTTGCTACAAGATATAATCATCGTTATCTCTGTCTCTATGCAATTAAATATAGGTCACCACTACCGATGAGGTTAGGCCAGTTCAACTAAATATTTCTCGTTCGACTAGAATGTATCATTCCTCATAGAGAAGTGTTAATCCTATATTACACATATTAGCCAGAAAAGCCAAATAACATTTTAAAAAAAAAAAAAAAAAATCTGTCTTCATTGGGACTACTCGTATACCCCATTGAGGTGAGAGAACGGCAGCATCAACAGCTAAGCAATGATTCTCATATCGGGGGCCTTAAAATGAACTTTTACATGCTAGATACATCAAGTAATATGTATCAATCCTAGCCCTGGCACATTTTGGACTTTTGGTTTCTCTGTCAAGGAAATCACTTGCTCCAAGAAAAAGCTAGGGCTTTTGCTTCAGATTCACAAAGGCTGAGAACCTGAATTATCTTGTGAAGTTGGTGAACAAATGGAGCTTATGAAAGTGATCGACTTGAAATATCGTTTGCGGAGTACTTGGGCCAAATCCATCCATGCGCATACTCGTGGGAAGATCATCGTCGGAAAAAAAAAAAAAAAAAAAAAAAAAAAAAAAAAGTCATAGTCCTTCCCTAAATGGATGTTCATTTTCAAGATTTTTTTGTCCCAAAATGAATGTCCTTTTTGTAAAAAACTGTCACCAAGTGTAAAAATAAATAAATTAACTAGTCATTTTATTTATATTTGCAAAACTAAATGCTTGGAAAGTGGATAACAAGAATATTTATGCATCTGTGACATTTAATTGTTTAAAAGTAACCATTTTCAGAAATGCCCTTAAATAAAACTTGGATATTCATTTAGGGACAGAGGGAGCATATGAGTTTCCCTATCATTTGAAAAAATGAGCAGGATTTGGCAATTCGTCTCATTGACTACAAATGGAATTGACCACTGATATTCATTTTACAAACTTGTAAGAAGAATTTGAATAACCATAGCACCATGAAACTGATACTAGCAGCTGAAGGCAGGTTATTTTCCTTGGCAGGATATGGCCAATCGCCTTGGACTTCAGATCAAAATGAGAATTGTGAATTATAATGTTTTTTATTTTATATGTCTAAGAGACAAAGAAATTATAAGTATGACGGTCGAAGATTAGAAACTGCTAGGATACTAAGAATTTACTTTTCATTCTTTAGAAGAACGAAACCCGACCCAAGAGCACTGTTGTTCATCTTTCAATACAACTAATGCTAAAGCAAGTGATCTAGCACAGCTCAAAACAACTACTCCCTCCGTCCCAAAATGATCTTCGCGTTTGACTATTCAAACTTTTTAAGGATATGAATACTTCCTTCACTAGCAATGTTTTGTTTATGCACTTTTAAGCCCAAATTGTAGAAATGTGAAGAATTTTTTGGGACAATGAAAAATGCCAATGAGAAGACCATTTTGGGACGGAGGGAGTAATATTCAACTATCAATCATACAAAATACTGATAATTTACAGTAAATGAATCAAGAACGTACCTGAAATGTGAGGCTAAATGGGTTGTGAAACCCACGTTTTGGCAACCGACGACGGAGCGGAGTCTGCCCACCTTCAAACCCAAACTTGTGAGTTCCCCTAGCCTTCTGCCCCTTATGACCCCTCCCAGCAGTCTTTCCCTTACCCGACCCAATACCCCGACCCTTTCTAGTCTTCTGTTTCCTGGCACCCGGATTATCTCTCAAATCATTCAACATCAACAGACTGTAAGCCCTAACGGGTTGACATCCGACCACCCGATTCAAATCAGGGTTAGTGGATGTCAAGAAATGTGATTGGAAATGGTGGCATGAAATTGGGGAAATCAAAGAAGAACTGGGTTTCGTGGAGATTGATGCATTGCGAATCGATGTAGCTAATAATGAATATAATTTGCTTCTCAACATTTCAGTGTGTGATTTTTGAGCTTCTTTGATCTGTTTCGAGGGATTTCTTCAAGGGTTTTAGATCTGTCTGAGAATCTGGGACCAAGTAAAATAATTTGGGCCTAAAATTGGGCTCAACCCAAACATGGTTAAAATCTGTGTTGGGCCTCGTCTTGTTCTTTAATTTTCCGGGCAAACGACCAATTTATGCAACGTAGTGTTCGATTTATATCAATTAATGCAACGTAGTAGCGAATTCTTACATTGTGAAACGTACTTGAAGTGGTTGTATCAAATAATGCAAAATTCGAACAATTTGACAAACGTACTTGAAGTACGTTGTATCAATTAATGCAACGTAGTAGAGGCTAAAAAGTTATTACGTTGCATTATTTGATACACAATAAGAAAGTACGTTGTCTATTTTCAAAAGTAAGCACTACGTTGCATTAATTGACTTTTAACACCCGATACGTTGCATATTTTAGTGATTTTCCCTTTTTGCGATCGACATTTTCAACCTTCATACTTTACTTATTTTTTATTTTAATTATTTACTCCCTCCGTCCCAGAGTAAGAGTCCTACTTTCCATTTTGGTACGTCCCAGAGTAAAAGACCTATTCCTAAAATGGCAAAAAATCTTTACTATTCACCCCACTCATTCTCTCTCATATTTTACTTTTATACTCACAACACTAATCAATTCACTATTCTCTCTCACTCATTCTCTCTCCTACTTTACTTTTAAACTCATAACATTTACATCACTTCCAATATTTATTAATAAGCGTGCAAATGAGGGGTAGGACTCTTGCTCCGGGACGGAGGTAGTACCTTTTTTAGAAGTTTTAATCATTACAGTATATTTTAATATACACTCATTTTTCAAAAAAAAAAAGAAAAAAAAGAAAGAAGAAGTTAAAATTGAAGCTTAAGCAAATACGAAGGTTTAAAGAGTAGATAGACCGATTATTAACAAGAGAATCATGAAATAGATGTAAAGTATGCCAATTCACATACTTTGATATTAAAAAGGTTCGTCAATTTAGATCCAAAAATGCAACTGTTCATTTTTTCAATTAGAAAAATCAGTTAAACCATCACATAACAAATTTGGTTATTTGAAATTGGTAGCAGTATATAAAAGGTGAAATTAAATTTATTAAATATAAAAGGTCAGAAACATTACATTTCTTTTCCCTAAATCTAATCCAGGATGATAAAAAAAGGCTTACTGATTGTACCTATATATATGAACCTAAGAAATGTATGTACTACTCCAATCCTTTGGACAGGAGTAATACCAACTTATTGGAGAAATTGACAAATACTATATGCTCTATAATCCAATGAAAAAATATATAAATTGATCCTAAAGTTCACTGCCGTCTTCCTCGTCAGCAGCATCTTGGTCGACCACGGGCATAGAGATGAATCCTTCTTCAGTAGTTGCAGCAGCGGATTTGGTGAAAATACACTTGACGGGAGGATCTACATTGTTTTGTGTAAGACTATCCACATTACTGCAGTTAGTTTCAACTTTGGTATTAGATTTTATTGTGATCCCATCCAATACAATGTTGTGGCAGTGCTTGGACGAGCTGCAACTGATGTCTATGGCTTCCTTACCCGAGGTTGTCCCGTGAACATCCTTAAAAGTAACAAAGCTCACCTCAATCGCATCCCCCTGCATTAATAAATAGCAAACATCATCAGTAAATTAAATAATTCTTACATTACTTTGTTTATCGCATTTGCCATTAGGACAGTAATGCTGGTCAATAAGGATGGGATTCCCAGCGTTAATCAGTGTAATATCCTCAAATGTAATCCGTGTTGCAAATCCTGACCCTCCCTGCGAGACAAACAACATTGATAGTTAAATTTGATTAGTTAGCGATTAAGCCTAGAAACATTGATTCAAACAGAGCAAACAATTAACTGCATAATTGAGTATAAGTACATACATCAAATGTCTTAATCCTGGCTCCATTTGTGGTACCATTTAAGGTACATTTCTTGACATGGATATCTGTCGCAGTCCCAAACGATGAATTTTTGCCAAGACTCCCAACACTGCATGCATGATTAAGGCAACCACAATTAAATTAGTTTTTTTTTCTTTTTTTTTTTGGGGGGGGGGGGGAACCATTAATACTGGGAAAATATATGAACTCAGAGATCGAGCAAGTCAAGAAATCATGCACACATATATATATATATATATATATATATATATATATATATATATATATATATATATACACCTGATGCCATGACCAGGTCCACAGTTCAAGCTGGTGATGTTGATGAAGGAAGAGCCAGTATTTATCGCAATGCAATCATCACCTATATATATTATTTCAATGAAGATCAACATTATTATTAACACATTGTAATAAGATCGCACATTGCTAATTAAAGGAAACATGAAAATATATAGAGTAATTAACCTGTTCCGATGAAACTATTAACGATGTTGACATTTTTGGATGCAGAAATATCAATCCCATCGGTGTTGGGGCTGTCTGCGGGTGCTTGGAAATTGACACTGCCCACTTTGAAGCCATCACAGTTATTAATGGAAAGATGGTTCTTCGGCGGATTCCTTGAATTTAATCCTACCACTTGACAATTACTACAGTTGTGAAACCCCAAAGCCTATATATTAAACACAACAAGGGTTATATATATATGATACACGAGCAATGATATATATATACTCCATTAAAAGATAAAATTAAACAAATTACCGTCGGTCTGTCATCATCGCATTGCTTCTTCAATTTGTGCCCACAATAAGAAATACAGTATGTTAGAAGAGATATACAAAAATAAAATTGGGGAGAAATTTATATATGAAGAAGATTAATTAAATAATTAATAGATGAAGGCATGAATACACCTTAATACAACGCCACCAATCGTTAGTGGATGCGCTTCCGCTTATACTGCCAGTAGGAGCAGCGTTGACAATGAGGCCATTTAGATTGGAGAATGAAAGCCAATCCTTGTTTGTATTCCAAGGTCCAACACTTTGTTTTGTCGCCACAATAGAACCCATAACCTGTATATATAATTTTTTTTCCCACACAAAAACAAAAATATTAGTAGTACGAAAAACATTAAGATCAGCAGTTTTAAAAAATAAAGTAAAGATATACTAATGGCAATACATATACATGTACTGTAATTTCTGATTTACATGGGCCTTGTAGAGAAAGCTGATGAAGTAAAAAAGTTTTTTGAGAGGGGATGATGAGATTGTTGGAAGGATCACTTGAAATACAGACTGCTGCCCATGCCTGCATGAAAGCATCTGAATCATCTATCACTCCGTCCCCGACTGCTTTGAAGTTAAGAATGTTAGCATCAAGTGCTAACGACTCCCCTCCAAACATTCCGATCAATATTACCATCACCGTAACAAAAGAAAAGAGTTTAGACGCCATTTCACTATTGTCTCTGAATCTGCAACAAGTAATACGTAGAAATATCAAAAACAAGCATAAACCATGCATGCATGCAATAATATTGAAACAAAAACAAGAAAAACAAAAAAGAAGAAGAAGAAAGGGTTGGATACTTGAATTGCATTCAGAATTTGTTGAGCTCGATTGATCTTAATTTGCTTCTACTAATTACTCGTAATTCCTTGGATATGTATGGAGATATGTGAACAGGAGGATACAATTTATAGAAGAAAATAATAATCATGAACGAGTTGCACCTAATTTAGTTTCCATATTTAAAGATTGATCTCCATGTTCAAGACTGAAAATCATGCATTAAGATTACATGATCTATTGATGTGTTTTCTTTTCCTTTGATTTAAGGGAAAGTGAGTCATAAGATTTACTTACTAAAACTCTTCGCTCGGTATATAGCTTCTATATATGAAATGAATCTCCAATTCTCCATGCAATAAGAATTTTGTTAGCTTAATTACACATATGTCTCTGCAAGTGCATCTTTATCTTTCCTTTGATTTGAGGGAAATTTAATTAATTAATTAGTTAATTAAGATGACTCATAAGATTGATTTATTTTTATGTATGATTTAGTGGTATCTTGAATTCAAACACGATCGACTTAGGAAACCAGGCGAAGAAGAAAAAAAGATTGAGTTTTGACCAACTCAGTCTTTGTTATTAGCCAGTTGCTTAGTTTCCATATGAAACATTGATTTTTCTATTTTATTTTATTTTTTGTGATCCTTTGATACAATACAACACATTCTGCAAGGTGACAGTATGATTGAATAACGTCAGTATTTTGAAAATTCCTTTATACTTATGGTTTTTATTGGATTCATTATTAACTCTGTTTAAGGTCTCCCATGGTTTAGTGAGCATAGTTTCATTGTCATAGTACAAGGAGGGGGACTGCTCTTTCTATCACATATTGATAGATATATAAGAGGGCGAGAAAAACAAATGTAGAATGTCTCGAGAAAAATGTAATACAGCATGCTTTTGCTTTGAGGCTGCAAGAGAATGGAAGCCTTGTTCTTTCCAATTGAAAATGTTGTTCAACTATGCTTCTTCACTTCATTCCTTGGTTCACAACATTGGATTTGATCAGTTCAACATTGACTTGTCAAAACTTTGTACTCCCTCCGTCCCCAAATGAACTTGACACTTTGATCAATGATTTAGGTTGATTTAATTATCCTAATGAAAATCTAAAACTTGTTATTGACACACCAATTATTGTTGATGGTGTGTCAATAACAAGTTTTAGATTTTCATTAGTACAATTGAGTCCACCTAAATTTATTGCTCAAAGATCTAACGGCGAAAAAAGTGTGAAGAGCATTTTGGGACGGAGGGAGTATAAACCTTGTGAATGAGGAGCACCCTTCTCCTTTATCATTTTTACTCTTCATATATCTGCCCCTTTGTTTCTCTGTGCTTTCTCTTTCACCATTGATTTCCATCTCTACTGCAATTCTCCTACACGAGAAGAACAATACGGAGTAGTATAGCGTAAAGAGATTCCCTCTAGATGTAGTTTAAGGCAAACTAATTGCATAGAATCATCCAATGTTACTCCCTCTCCCTCTGTCCCTAATTGAATGTCCATTTTTAATAAATTTTGTCCCAAAATGAAGGACAAACTACCCAAATAGTCCCTCTACTATGTGCGTTTTATGGGGTTAGTCCATGTACCCAAATTTTGAAAAGATACGTCCCTTTACCATTCAAATCATATGCAGTTAGTCACTCCGTCAAAATTCGTTAGTTTTGAGCATTAAATCAAGTTTGGTACAACTCAAATGATATTTAATATGTGCAAAATAGTCATCAAAATAAAAATAGTAAAGGGACTGATTGGGTAAGGCTAAGTTTATGTTAGTCATCATGTGTATGTGTGTGTGTGTGTATAAATTGAAATTATGTTTGATTTTCTTATATGCTTTGTTATATAGTGTAATATATCTTAAATGACTTGGTTGAAATTAATATTTAATAAAAACGAAAACAAACAACTCAAATAGTCTTGTGGTGCTTGATGATCAGTTTGCTTTGCTCCTTGCATCATTTATATTGCATGGTTCCTACCAAAAATGTGATAGAAAGATAGCATTCAATCTACTAATTATTTTGTGACGTACAGAAAAAAAACACATGTAGTGCTCCTTGACCCCTTCCATTGCCTTTACCAATCTTGTCAAGCTCATTCCTCTTCTTTGTGTTATTTAGAACTTGTAAATTAACTTTGTGAGGTTGGTGTTAACTTTTTAGTGTTACGTGAAAAACACTAAAATAAAATATTGCTACCTCCGTCACAAAATGATTTTTTTAGGGAAAAATTATACTCTTGATAAATATTAGTAATTTGATTTTTTTTAATTGAACATTCATTTTGAGACGGAGTGAGTGGTACTTACGGATTGATCCAAGTTAGTCCTTTTACAATTTTATTGTGATAACAATTTTACCCATATTAAAATCATTTAAGTTGCACCACACTTGATTTAACCGCTCAAAATTAACGAAATCTGACGGAAGGACCAATTACATATAATTTTAGTGGTAAGGGGATGTATTTTTTCAAAATTTGGGTACAGAGACTAATCCCATAAGACGCACATAGTAGAGGACTATTTGAGTAGTTTGTTCCAAAATGAATGTCGTCCCTAAGGGTTTTTGGTTGAACCAAAATATTTAACATCCATTTAGGGACGTTCACCTAGGAACAAAGGGAGTATAAGATTCCACTAACGTTATTCTCTCAGTTTGGATCATTGATGTTAGGTTACTTGACAGTCTTTTATTGTTATGACAAACAGTATTAGTTACATCACAAAAGTACTGTTGGTCTGATTTCTATCTTAACTAACTGATTAAAAGAAAATTTACAAACGGTAAGATCGATCGATCCAATGGTGTGAGGATATGTACTTGCTGTGTCTACACAACATCAAAAAAATTAGATTACACCAAGCCATGATGAGGATGTTCTCTCTTCGTTAAGAATTTTTGTTCTTGATCAATAGTAAAAATAAATAAATAAATAAATAAATAATTGTGTATGCAAGCTTGCAGCAACTATAGAATATAGAGCAATGCTAGGTGCACAAAATAAGGTCACAAAATCTTGCACACAACATGAGGTGACGATATTTTATTGGTTGCATCGATAATGGACCCGCCACACTAAAATCATTACACTTAAGGTTTTGTGAGCAAAATTTTGTGACTTTTTTGTGCCCCTAGTATTATTCTAGAATAATATGCCAAGTAGGTTAGTATGAATCCCAATGACACATCAACTGGGAGAGAGCGTATGTCCATACTTGTACAACTTGCATGAGGACAAAGTTCCTACATTGATTGGTTTGATTTTTGTGGCTAGTAGTATATAGGGATGGCAACGGGGCGGATAAGGGGCGGGTTTGATCAAAACCGTACCCGCCCCTCAAGGAACTCCCCTTATACCAAACCCGCCCCGTCCCGCCAACTAGTAAACCCGTATCCGCCCCGCCCCGCCCCGTATGGTTCATAATCACAATTTTTTTGGGGCTTTAGCCATGCCTTTAAAAAGTCATACAGTCCAACAATAAATAATCACAACACAATTATAACATTGTATCAAATTTAAGCCCAATCTAATAATTTCAACCATCTCATTCACACCCAAAGTATACAATTACAACACATTTATAGTAATTTACTGCATATATTAGAATACGGGGCGGGGCCCCGCGGGTTGGGGTGTGCAACCAAACCCGCCCCGCAACCTGTCGGGTTTTGAAAAAAGACTACCAAACCCGCCGCGCTGCGGTGCGGACTGTCCCGGATACGGAGCGGGTTCGGATGGATTGCCATCCCTAGTAGTATATGATATATTAATTGTTCTCAAATAACCCCCCTCTGGTTTGATATAATTGTCATCTTTCATTCAAAAGTTGGTCTAAAGTAGGGGTGTAAACGGTTCGGTTTAGCTCGGTTTGAGTGGTTTTAGAGACCGAACCGCTTGTCATCGGTTTGAGTTTTCTCAAACCGAGCTGAACCGCCAACAACTCCAAACCGAACTGAACCAAATCGCAATGGTTCGGTTCGGTTCAGCTCAAACCGTGGTTTTTGCATCTCAGATCCTCTCATATTACAGCACGGCAACATTGAAATTCCCAGAACATGTATAACTTAAGCAAGAGCAGCCAAGTGCAAGGTTTTTGCATATTGCTAGAAAATAGTCAACTAGAGCAACACCCAAAAGTCAAAACATACTTCCCAAGTAAATCAATGCAGATTAACAATAAATGACACCAAATTGACTATCTACCAGAATAAACAAGATTGAATTACCGGGAAAAGTGAGATCGATAGTCAAGCAAACAACGATCACGTTTAGGGTTCCGACTTGCACCTAGCCGGAAAAGAGAGTAACGAAATCGATTCAGTTCAACGAATTGAATAGGGTTCTGATTTAAGAGACGTAGAGCAGGGGAATCAGGGGGTTTTGATTTGGAAGATTTGTTGAGGGCATCGGCTGAGGTATTGGGTAAAGGAACATTCGGAACAGCCTATAAGGCGGTGCTGGAAGTCGGAGTGACGGTGAAGAGGTTGAGGGATGTGGTAATGCCGGAGAAGGAGTTCAGTCGACAATGACGGACGCTTAAGACGCTTGAGATGGAGGAAGGTGAAGGTGGAGGCGGAGGAAGGTGGAGGCGATGGGGAGAGGAAGAATGGAGTCGACTGTTGAGAGAATTTGAGAGACGTAGAGCAGCCGCTGAACTAATGAATTGAAACTTGAATGATAAAAATAGGGTTTCCCTAAAATGAACGGTAGATAATTAACATAGGTAAAATATCAATGGTCTAAGTTACCTGGTTCAGTTTAGGGGTTCGGTTTATCAGTTCGGTTCATCGGTTCGGTTTGAACGGTTCGGTTTAGCTCGGTTTGGTTCGACTTCAGTGGTGAAACCGTGAGCTGAACCGAACCACACGGTTTATTGATTTTCAAGACCGTAGCTGAACCGCTGGTATGTAAAAACCGAACCAAACTGCTCGGTTTGGTTCGGTTCGGTCTCGAACTGCGGTTCGAGCCGAACCACTGACACCCCTAGTCTAAAGTAGGCTAAAAACATTTATATCTTCATTTTACTCGTGTTGGAATGTGTGGCATCTCATTAATTATTCTTATTGAGATTGAAGTAATATACTCCCTCTGTACTATTTATATTGGCTACATTTAAAATTTAATTTATGTTGAACACATGTAAACTTTAATCAAATATTAAGGTCATTTTAATCATCATAATGAAATTTTAAGAATTATTATGGATAAATCATTTAGTGATTTATCATTAACACTTTCAAAATTTTCATTTGAATGATTAGGTTGAATTTAATGAATTGTTAAAGTTTACTTATATTGACCAAAAAAGTCAAACATGACCATTATAAATAGGACGGATGGATACGAGAGATAGATTGAAATAATGTGTGAGAAATAGATCAGAGTTTTAGACCCAAATGGTAGAGTAGGTTGGGGGATCTTTATCTAGTCACTTAACGAGAGAGAGAGAGAGAGAGAGAGAGAGAGAGAGAGAGAGATGTTATTTTAAATTGGGTTAATTGTAATTTAGACCCTGAAATACCATACCACCCTTCAAGCAAGCGAACCCTGATATGTTTTTTTGTCAAATCAGGTCTTGATGGTTTAAAAACTCACCAAATAAGGCCTTTTTGACGGATTTCGTTAGAAAAGTCAGTTATGTAGCATGTGTTTGGCACGTAATTGACAAAATGTATGAATTTGTAATTTTTATTAGCTATTAAAGGGTTAAATGAGTTATTTTTAAAATGAGGAGATGTTCCAACAAAAAAATTATCCCCATCTTTGTCTCCCTTCTTTCCAGTCACACCTACCCCCATCTCAAAAACTCTACCCTCCTGCCTCTCTCTACACCACCCACACCAGCACCAACAAACATACCACCGTCACCAACCCACCTCATCACCACCAGCGCCCACCACCATCTACCACCACCGGAAATCAGAAACACCAACCACCACCATCCGTCATAAACACAAACCATCAAACATACCACCGTGCACCAAAAAAATTCCCCAAATTCGTCAAATCTGTACAACATCTGTACAAAATTCAAACAAAACAAGGATTGAACCTGAACCAGAATCAGACCCACCTAAAACAAAGTGAAGAACACCAAAAAAATTCTCACACTCAAAGTGCGAATAGGCGAAAGAGACGTTGCAGATTTTTAAAATCGAATCCAAACACTAAAATTCGTCACATGCTTTGAAGAGATTAATCCAACCCAAACTTCAAGTTCTTTGGAAACTTGAAATTAGTAACACCAAAATGCAAACAACCCTGTCGAAATTTTGAGAATAAGAACCGATAGAAATTTTCAGATCTTGAGATCGAGGATTGACGAGTTTGAGAAGATGATGGAAATTGAGTATAGGGAAGAGAGAGAGAGAGAGAGAGTGCAGAGCAGAGGAGGGACGGCATGGTAGTGAGGGCAGTGGGCAACCTTGCCGGCGGCGTCAAAGCAGCAATGGCGGAGGTTGGCTTGGGGGAATGATAAGATGGAGTTAGATCTGTGGGTGATAGAGTTAGATCTGTGGCTTGGCCGGAGATTTATTTTCTGAGTTGGGGTTGGGGGTGATGTCGGGTTGGGGTAGTTTAGGAAAAGGGTATGATAGGAAGAAGATGAAGTGGTTATGGAGAAGTAGGATAGGAAGAAGATGAACTGGGTAAGCTTTTACTTTTTTTTTTCTTTTTTTTTTTTGCATAAAAATAAAATTTGATGGGAATAAGTTTATCTGTTTATCAACATTGTTTACTTTTTTGTAAATAGTGATAATTACTTTATGTTGTTTTAAAATTTGATTATTTAATTTTTCTTTATTTTTATTTTTTTATTTCAGAAAACATCGATTTCTTGATGAGAATAAATTTATTATTTGGAAAATAAATTACATTTTGACATTTTAATATTTTGTTTTAATTACTTAAGTTTCAAGAATTTCACTAAAGCCCTTATTAAGTTTCAAATTTTTCACTTAATCCCTTAATAGCTAATATCAATTCAAAGTCACCCAATACGTCTGTCACGTGCCAAGCACATACTACATAACTGACTTTTCTAACGAAATCCGTCAAAAAGGCCTTACTTGGCGAGTTTTTAAATCATCAAGACCTGATTTGACAAAAAAAAACATAATAGGATTCGCTTGGAAGGGTGGTATGGTATTTCAGGGTCTAAATTGCAATTAACCCTTTTAAATTTGTAGTACTTGATTGTGAATAACAGAAAGAGAAATTTGCAAGCAAGAAAATGAAGATAGAATGAGAAAGTGGTGGCAAAGTCAAGTAACAAATTATTTGCTCAACTGTCATATGGCATTTTTGGTTATGGAACAAACATGATATGCTTCAATCAATGTTTGGTTCCATATTTTGGTATAAGTAATAGCTGTACTGTATGTCAGATTCCTAAAAAACAAAATAAAAATACTATAATTAAACTTTTGGGCCAAATTGGGAAATTGGAGGAACTCTAGGGATTTTTATGCACAATAGCAAATTCAACTAAGAATTTGGGGCCAATTGCAATTCGGTTACCTAAGTTTTACAAAATTTTGCAATTGGTTACCAGGTTTGTCAAAGTTGCTATTAGGCTCATCGGTTTACTGAATCAGACCAATCAGGTGTAAATCCCGTTACCTAGTTAAGAAATTAACGAAATGGAGCCCATGTGCGAAACATGTGAGATTTTAAGAGGGCAAATTTGCCATTTCATCAGGAAATTTAACGAAACTAACAGGTTGGGAAAAAATTGATCAAATGTGTCCATATGTGTTAAAAATTTAACAAATTTCGTTACTCAAACACCATTTCCATCAACATTAACGCTACCATCTTCAACACCCTTACACCACCAGCCTCACCACCAACCACTATCCCACTGCCTAAACACCACATTTTACCTCAATCAAAATTAGGGATGAATTCGTCGGCAAGAGACTGGTACGAGTTCCACCATGTACCAGTAGGGTATCACTTTCCACCATGTACCATCTCTTCTTCTTCATCCTCCTCTTTCTCTCACCTCAATTAGGGTTACTGTCTCCCTCTTCCGCCACCGTCAGATCGCTCCACTTTCCCCATCAGACCCTCGCCCAAGCTGGTAGTGGTTCCGGCGCCGCCGCCGCCTGTCCGCTTGACTTCAATTTCCTCCGCCGACTGCTCCTGGACTCGCGGCGGCCGGCCTTTGAGGACAACAACAACACGAGGTGCCAGTACTCTCGTCAAGGTTTCCGGCTAGTACAGTCCGACTACCTCCGCCGAACCAACTCGTTCCTCCCTCCTCTTGAATCGGCCGAGTCGTGCTGGAACTCGTACCAGTCTCTTGCCGACGAATTCATCCCTAATTAAGAGAGAGCTATGAGAGAAATGAAGAGAGAGGGGAAGAAAAAAGGGTGTTTTGATTTTGATTTTCAGATTTGGGTTTGATGTGTGTGTGTGTGCTTGTGCGTGTGACTGTGAGTGCAGTGATGGAAATGGTGTTTGAGTAACAAAATTTGTTAAATTTTTAACACATATGGACACATTTGATCAATTTTTTCCCAACCTGGTTAGTTTCGTTAAATTTTCTGATGAAATGGCAAGTTTGCCCTCTTAAAATCTCACATGTTTCGCACATGGGCACCATTTCGTTAGTTTTTAACTAGGTAACGGGATTTACACCTGATTGCTCCGATTCAGTAAACTGAGGAGCCTAATAGCAACTTTGACAAACCTGGTAACCAATTGTAAAATTTTGTAAAACTTAGGTAACCGAATTGCAATTGGCCCATTGATCAGCATTTTTCAAATTCATCCCTTTATATCCCCCACTCCTTCTTCCAATCCATCCCCCCTTCCTCAACAGATTGCTAAGTAAAAATACAAAAAACAGTTGTTTGTTTTCATCCTCCTCCACCATTTGTTCCGACTAAAAATCATTCATTCAGTACATAATTACTCACAGAATCATACAATGGATCGACTCAGATTTGTAATTGAAGCTTCTGAAGCCGAATCAATGGCGAAATCCGCCGCCCTTACTCTCCCTCAACTCCTTCCCACCCTCGTTAAATCTGCTCAAACCCTAGCCCGTCCACCCATCTCCAAATTCCATGTCGGAGCCGTCGGATTAGGATCCGATGGCCGGATCTTCGTCGGCGTCAATCTCGAATTCCCCGGCCTTCCCTTAACCAATCCGTCCACGCCGAACAGTTTCTGATAACTAATCTTGCTGTCCACAACTCTCCCCGCCTCCTATACTTCGCCGTCTCCGCCGCCCCCTGCGGCCATTGCCGCCAATTCTTCCAAGAACTCCGCCACGCCTCTCAAACCCAGATCTTAATCACTGACGAATCTCAAGAAATTGCGGATTTCCAACCCTTTTCGTCAATTCTACCTAACCCATTTGGTCCATTTGATCTATTAGACAATGAAACCCCTTTGCTGCTTGAAAAACACAATAATGGGTTAACCCTACTAAGCAAAGATGACAGCTTTAGCCATAACAATGGCAATTTGTCCAATGGGATTGCGAATTGTTCGTCAAAAATGAATCAGCTTTGAAGATTGAAGCTTTGGAAGGGGCAAACAGCTCACATGCTCCTTACAGTGGGTGCCCTTCAGGGGTGGCCTTAATGGATTCTGAAGGGAAGATATATAAGGGGTCTTACACAGAGTCAGCAGCTTATAATCCAAGTTTGGGGCCGGTGCAGGCGGCTTTGGTGGCCTATATTGCTGCTGGTGGTGGTGGGTATGATCGGATCGTCGCGGCTGTCTTGGTGGAGAAAGAAGGGGTGGTTGTGAGGCAAGAGGACTCTGCTAGGTTGCTGTTGAAGACGGTTTCTCCAAAATGTGAGTTCCGGATTTTTCATTGCGTTTCTGCCTCCATTGGATTGAAAAAGTCCACAACTTGATGTTTATGTTGTGAATCTTGAGATGTAGAGGTTTATGTCAATCATTATTAATAAATGGATGAATAATTGAATCGCATAATCTATTCTTATTCATATTTTCAATTTAATCTTGTTCCTAGTCGTTTATGGTGTAATTGGTATATCCCATATACTTGAATATGAATTTGTAGCCTGAAGAGAGTTGAAAGTTCACAATTAAGCCACACAATAGAACTTGCTGATGTAGTGGTTGGAAATAGCAGAATTCTAAAACTAACTCCATAGTTTTGAAATCTGCTGATTCTAGCCATCAGATCGACAGATTTTCCGATGTGGCCAGGTTCTGGAAGGTAGAAGGATCCCGAGACCTCTAAATCGAGAGATCACAAGTCCCATATGAATGCTTAAGAAGTTGTTCAGTGGGTTTTGTGTTGACAATGGAGGTGGTTTATTACATCGTATCTCATGATCTATCCCAATATTTTACCTTTTTCAAGACTAAGACTTTGAGAATGAGTTGAGAATTTGCTGGTTTGAATCGAGTATGGAGGTTCAATTCTTTATGTTGACAGTTCGAAGTTGCCTGGTTGTTTCATCGTTCGCATTATCTATTCCATTTTTTTTTTCCATTCTTAGGACCATAACTTTGCGAATGAGTTGAGTTTAGTTATGAAGCGTCAATCTCTATGTTGGCAGTTTAATGTTGTCCTTAACGTGTTTGGCTGCAGACTGTCTGAATCTATGTATCTAGTGTAACTAAGAGGTTTCTAGCCCATTCATTAGATTCAGTACATTTCCCAAGTGTAATTACCGATCACATGGATCAAGAAAATTTTTGTTATCTCAAGAAAATACGTGAACATACAGAAGAATGACAGAACATATCGGAAGAGTAGTGTATACAGAAGGAAGAATTTTTGTTATCTCAAGAGTGGTATTTTTTCTAAGCGTTTACCTTGACGTTTGTCAATTGTTGTTGCACCTTCAGGGTATTATGGCTCGACAACATTTTCTCTTTAACTACGTACACGACTAGTAAATTCACTTGGAAAGCGCTTAACATGCTCGTTACACACACTCTTTTCATGCTAGTTGTGGTTTTTATTTTCTTAATTTGTCTTTTGCCTTTAACAATTTAGCTTTTGTTGGTGCAAAGATACAACAAAAAGAAGCATGATTATGTCAATACAAGCATTTGTTTAATTAAAGATTAGTGAAAAAATGTCCAATCGACGCCTAGGTACTTATAATTGGTTTATATGATAGAGGATGGTGATACGGAACTCCAATATGTGTGACTTGTAGGAAGATGACACTTTGAATGGACCTAATTTGAATCACAAAAAAACAACCACAATATATTGTATTTTGAAGATTTTAGTAGTCAATGGACATGGATGATCTAAAGAATAAACGACTTGTATTAACATTAAACTACCACCACGAAAAAGTCTTGCTTTTAAGCTTCTCCACCACCAGCAGTGTAAACTCACCTTGGCTCCCCAATTTTTACTGGTTTGGTGCGGCCCCTTTCAGTATCTTCCAAGGTCCACCATAGAACATGGGTCTCATTATTGGCACTGCCTCACCAGGGTGTTCTTCCCAGTATTTTTCCTGCTCAGCATAAAATTGCGGAAACTGTAAATCTCAAGGTAAAGGAAGCTCACATCCAATGTTGCAAGTTAACATGAATACGGTGAAAGCAGAGACGCTCATCTATATAATTTTTAGAAAATTACTACTTCATTCCTATATGAGCATCTATAAGTATCATGTCCTAATTTACAGTTGCAATGCTATAGTGTGTTCATAACATTTTTCCTTAAAAAAAAAAAAAAAAAAAAAAGGTATTTGACATAAGAATCTTTGATAATAACCTTCAAAACGTTCTTTTACTAAAAGCTACGAATCCGTACAAAGTCCAAGTACTAAAAGAAGTTGAGCCATATAACAGAGATAAGAATCAACTGATGTTAAGACAATAATAATTTAGCTTGTATAGTTGTTCAGTGACAGCTGCCCCTATGACCCCAGTGTAAAATGCAGCAATATAAATTCTGACCAGAGGGGTGAATGGTTTTGGTCTTCTGCATGGATCAACCATGTCCCAGAGGATTGTTTTCTCCCAGTTTGTGTACAAGCGATCTGCATATTTCCTCCACAAGTAACTCGCCATTCAGGAAAACTAAATCTAATCAACTCCCCTGCAGCAGACAGTATAAATTTTTTGACTATTCAAACATGTTAACACCTTATGTTCATGTACATCACTATCCTTGATGAAGTTTAGTTATTACTCCGTTACTCCCCTAACAACTCTTTTTCATTGGAATCTACTCTCTCTCCTTCTTGTTGGGCAATTATGGAAGTTCAACTATCAAATTTAGAAATGGGACAAACAAAAATGGCAAATGGGGTTATCATTTTGGGACGGAGGGAGTAACCAGCAATTAAGTCTAAGGCCAAAACACATTGTGGACTTTCAATGGTGTGCATATTTTTTGCTCAAATCATTCATCTAGCACCAACCACTTTGAACCCATGAATTTTGTTTATGCAAAACCTTACGTTCACAACAGATGTTTAATTCAAGGTTAAAAGTTTTAAGGACTCACATTTAACTCTTAATCATTAAGTGCCTCAAAGCCAACATCTTGTCATCCTCGAACTCAACGCCAACACTGTAGGCAACTAGACACGGACATCCTTTTGTCTTTGAAACACAATTAAGCTGCTTTAGCAATAGTTAAAAGGGTGCTGTTATACACACCCGTAAAATTAATGAATACACCCGTAACTGTGAATTACAGTGTTGTACCATTTAAAATTTCAAGCTACATACGAAAGTATTAATTAATTTTACGGGTGTGTATAACAACACCCTAGTTAAAAGTAGCCGCATACATACTGATTTGATAAAATAATGGGTGAGGATATATACACACCCACCAATTTTATTTCTACGCCCACCATTTTCTATTTACAAAAATGCCATTTCAATAAAAGACCACCTAATCTGATATTCTTAAATTGATTATATAACCACATTTGCCTTCTACAAGCATACATGCACAGAACTTTTCAATCATATGATTCTCATCAATTGGAGAAGATGGAAATTGCTTCGCTAAATGCTGAAATTTTAATGCATTAAAACATTAACGCCAAATTAAAAAACATCATTTTTTAATGGGAGGTTAATATGAGGGTTTTGATAAATTTAAAAAAAAAAAAACAAAAACCTAAAGTTCATGAATTATGAATAAGTCTCTTTCTGCAACAATAAGGAAAAAAAAAAACCGATTAAGAAAATCCCTTCCATCTTCTATTATTGTAGTTGCTTTTCTCTCTCTCTCTCTCTCTAAATCTACTCTACCAACAATCCATCTAATCAAACCCAGATTTCAACTCTTTTGGCAAACTCATCTTCAAAACCCTAAAGTTAATGGTGCTTCACCTCCTTCCTCTTTCTTCTTCTCTGCATTTTCAATTCTATTGTGGGTGTCTTGTTTGTGTTTCAGATTGTGTACCGAGTATAATTTCTTGTAGGGTTAAAATTGAGAAGTATGTGGGTGTAGTTACAAATTTTATAGTATTATACAAATTTAAGTAGTGGGTGAACTACTTAATGTGGGCGTACTAATCAAAATGGTGGGTGTGTTATATCCCCACCCTAAAATAATCGATCTAAAGAAACTGAAAAGGGTACACACATGCTAATTAGCAGAATTGATAAGAACAAGGAATCTTTAGCTAGACATTTTAACGAACAGTTGGTGTGCATGAACCTCCCTTTCTCAATTACGCAATCCATTTCGGCTCAGATTGTTGAAATGAAAAGTAAAAACTACTCCATTTGATCAGGGAAATATCGAGATAAAGAGATTTAACAATCAAAGGTGAAATCGATAATTCAGTAAATTATTGGAACAAAATGTTATGCTGCTTGATTTGTTTCCAATAAAAGCCCTCTTCGACCATTTTTTAGAAACAGAAATGGGAAACAAAGTTACCGACTGGAGACTCACCCACCGATGGTTGGGTAGAGCGCCTACGAAAGTTGAGCCTGCTGTTAGACCATCTTTATTGGCAATCTTCAACCAAGATCGTAGGAAGAAGACAAAACATTTTGCAAAAAAAAAAAAAAAAAAAAAAGAGAGATTGACGATCCGTTCGGTGAACCGAACGGGATCTCAATCTTGATTGAGCAAAAGATGTCAAGTTGGTGGACACTTGGCACTTGTTTGTTGGTTGTTTTTTTTTTTTTTTTTTTTTTTTTTTTTTTTAGCAATCCATTACAATAATACTCCTTCCGTCCCAGAAAGATAGTCCACTTTTTTTCGTTGTTACTACGAGGGAACTTTGAGCAGTTATAAATGCTACTTTTTTTTCCGTCCCAAAAATTTCATTAGAATAATTAAAAGTAGCCTTAATTATTACTCAAAGTTCATTCGTAAAACCCATGAAAATAGGGGGACTATCATTCTGGGACCGAGGGAGTATCTTTTATATGCATATATTTTACGTTCATTTATAATTCTATTTAAATTTTAGTAAATTAAAAAATAAATAAATTTCATTGAAATTTTATTTTCGTCATGTATTTGTAACGAGTGAAATGGAATTTTAAGTATAATTTCAATTTATATGTTTATTTATTTTCGTCATGTATAGCTATTATAAGATAAAAGAATAATAAAAATTGAATTTGAAAATACATTTTATAAAAGAAATAAAGAAAATGAGAGTTAATTTGGGTTGGGTTGGATTGACTTAGATTGTGAATAAAGGATGAAAAGAGAAAAAGTTGATTGAGGTTGTAGATTGTGTAGGTGGAGGAGGAAAAAATAGTATTTTATCTGTAGATTGGGTTGAATGAGATTGTTGATAAAGATGGTCTTAACGGCACTCGACTTTGATCGTTGTAGATGAGATTCAAGTGACAAAAGCTGACATTTTAAACCATTATACTTGACCGCTCTTGTAATTTTTAAGGGGTTAATTGCAATTTAGACCCTGAAGTATGTTACCACCCTTCCAAGTTTCAATCGAGCTCTGACTGTCTTTTTCATCAATTTCAACCTTGGAGTAATTCATTTTCGCCAGTTAGGGCTTTTTTACGGAATCTGTTAAAAATCTTGTTAAATCAACATGTGCCATGCACGTGACTAACTGAATTGGATTGTTTGAAGTTGATGTTTCTTTTAAGGGGCTTAGTGAAAATTCCAAACTTAAAAGGGCTGAAAATTAAAGTAATTATTACAATAGTAAATAAAAGGGTTTTAAAGTTATTTCAAAACATTAATAAAAAAGAAAATTATATAAGATTATTCTATAAATAAAATAATTTTAATTATTTTAATTTTTAAAATTAAGATATTATTATTTAAAATACAATTTTATAATTCTAATTTAATACAAAATAATTTAAATAATAACCAAACAAAGAACAAAAATATTTTAAGAAAATATTCACACATATTTATACAACCCATTTCCATCTTCATATTGCCATATTGCCATGCCCAGATTCCCTGCTCCATTCTTACATTTCCCTCTTTTAATCTTCCATCCCCACCACCTACAACCATCATAACCACCACCTGTAACCACCATGACCACCACCTAGCAACCACCATAACCATCTCACCACTTCTTTACACATTTCCATCTTTATACAAAAAAGACCAATTAACTTCCCATTCTTCCAAATCATCATATCCCTACCTCTCATGCCCCTTCTTCATCATACTTCAACCCAAACCCAGTTTCCCTTCTCAGCCATTCACCACCCCTTTCTTTCCTAACCACAATTTCCATCAGAATTTACAACCACCCAATTCATAACATTCACAACCAAAAAAACTCAAACCTTTATATCACCAAATCCAAAATCAATTTCAGCGAAACAAATCTGAATCTGGATTGAAAAAACAAAAGGCCACCATTGCACGGGGAAAATCAGAATCTGGATTCATTGTTTGGTCTGTTCCCGTACTTTCTTGTTGCTGGATTGAACAAATCAATTTCAACCCATTGAATGATCTGACTATATCAGCCTAATCTGACTCCTTAAATGCAACTAAATTCTCAATTTAGTCGATTTATCAAAATCATCCCCTCAATCAAAGAGCCTCAATCTGTCTAAAAAAAAATAATTAAACAGCCCCAACTATCAAGAAAATTGAGAATATTCATTTTGTTGGATCAGGTTTAAACGGATCGGTGATGAGGCCGAACTCCGACGACGAATCGTGGCGAAGAGTGGGTGGAGGAGAGATGGGTGAGCGGCGCCGGTGGGATTGAGAGGGTTTGAACATCTGGGATGATGGTCGTCGGTCGCCGGAGATTGTCGGGACGATGGCCAGTGGTTTGTCTGAGTTAGAGAGAGAGAGAGAGAGAGAGAATGTGTGTGTGTGTGTGTGTGTGTGTGTGTGTGTGTGTGACGAAGGACGAAGAAGGTGTATATAGTTTTTTTTTTCATCCCTTGTTTTTTGAAGATGTCATTTATAACCCCTTCAAACTTAATCGCAATTCAAATTAGTCAATCTGTTAATCACGTGCTTGGCACATGTTGAGTTAACAAGATTTTTAACAGATTCCGTCAAAAAGACCCTAACTGGCGAAAATGAATTACCTCAAGGTTGAAATTGATGAAAAAAAACAGTCAGGGCTCGATTGGAAGGGTGGTAACATACTTCAGAGTCTAAATTGCAATTAACCCAATTTTTAAGTAGTTTTAACCGCTTTACATATATAGATTACGCGTTTGATTTTCCCCGACACTCTAATTTCATCCAAAAAATGTTAGATAAGTTAACAAAATGTTAGAAAACTTAACAAAAACTAACTGGAGTTAACGAAGTGGAGTCTTATGTGAATCATTCGCACTCCACATCGAGCGAATCCACATAGATCATACTCTGGCCATCTCTCAGTATAATTTCAATTATCACCGACGAATCCGCTGCAGCGAATTTCGGTGCCCGTCTCCTTTTCATGGCCACCATAGTGAATGTTATAGGTTCTTCACGATCCGCTATGCATTCTTCAAGAAGTTTTTCGTCTAAGCCATAGAGGAATATGACTTACGACTTAACAACCCAATGATCGTTAACTAAACTCTGCTTGGGAACATACTCTGAGAAGAAGAATCGGGGGACACAAGGTCGGGAAAGTTAGGGCCGAATTCTGAGTGGAGTGAGGGAAACAGAGGAGGGCCGGTCGAAGTCAGTGTGAAAAGGTGTAAGGTGGTGCGGGAAAAGGATGCGGGGTTGAAGAGGAGGGCGGCTGGAGTGAGTATGATCCATGTTAGTCCCACGTAAGACTATAGACATCTTGTTAAGTCATTTTAGCCATTGTTAACTTTTCTAACATTGTGTCAACCTTTCTAATATTTGTTAACTTTTCTAAGATTTTTTGGATTAAATTAGGGTATCTGGGTAAATCGAACGCGTATTCTAAGTATAGTGGTTAAAACTGCTAAAAAACAAGAGTGGTTAAAAGTGAAACTTCATCAAAGTACAGTGGTTTAAACTGTCGATTGCCAGTGACGAAAAAGGGGTGACTCTTTTGCCAAGTCTATCAAGTGAGGGTAAAATTGACATTGCATTAAATACATCGTAGCCACAATGAGTCGAGTGGACTAACTCGCTTAGATTGAAAGTTGATGGTGGTACATTAGTACTTTGATACACCTTCATTATTCCCCCTTCTCTAACTTTATCCAAAAAAGTTAACAGGAAGATAACGAATGTTAACTTTTTGTTGCACTGAGATTTCTTGACAAGCCTGCTTCTTGGAGAAGAGTACAATCGAATTAGATGTTTACAAGGAAAGCTTCAACTTCAATCTGTCAAACTCAATCTAGGAGATTTGAAATGACAGTAAATAACAGAAATACCCATTGCGTTTTTCATTTCCACCAAAAACACATATTTTAGTAATATCTCAGACAAAGAATACATACTTCCAGAATGTCCTCTTACTATTTTGCCAGTAGAAAAATGAAAATATACGGAAGATATAATAAATAGCTCGCTGTATCATTGTTCTTCGGAGCACAATTCGGAGGTGAGAAGTATAGACAAATGCTAGAGTGAAGAAAGATCCTACGTTCAAGATGATCCTGCCTAAAGACCAAGATCTCCAACACCCTTAGGCGGACCAATGCTGCAACGTTCCGTGTTGTGCATTTCTATGGCATCCTTAATCTTTTGAAACTGCAAAAATTTATGTAGACATTGAAATTGAAATCATGATTAAAGATGTAAGGAAAAGGGTCCAGATTTGTTTAAGCAGTTATGGAAGGGAAAACATGGATGCTTTCTCAGATATAGTAGATTGTCATAGCAGCAACCCATGTACAAAGTAAAGTACTCCCTCCATCTCCTTACAATCTTTTCAAGAGCGTAGCTTTACTTGCTTGTACCTTGTTTAACATTGGGACTTTTTTCTGACAAGCCAAAAAGAAAAGAAGGGCTTCTTTTTTTTTCCAAATATTTTTTGTGTGACAGAGTAGAGATCACTTACTTTAACAAGTGAACAGGAAAAGGATTCAAGCAGTCCATCAGCACCACGGTAGAAGTGGAAATACGGAAGAACTCTAACATTCAAGCCTTTGCACATTGGCTTATTCTCGTCAAAATTGACCTTCAAAAAAACAATTTCGGGGTGCTCTTGAGCAGTTTTGCAGAGCTGGCAAGACAAAAAAGGAGCAAGCATCAGCTAATTATTCAGAGAGAGAGAAGACATACAATGAGCTTACTAAGGTCTTTCAAGCTCTCAAAGCACGAGAGCCAAATCATATCATCAATTGAATCTATTAGTCAGCTTATAAACATTCTTGTACATTGATATTCATACCCACATACCAACTACAAAAATCTGTGCCGCAGGTTATATTAAACTGCAAAAGATGTAGGCTCAAGACTTTCTCTTAATTTATCTGTTGCACTCAGTGTTAAACTTGACCCCCACCACACACATTCTAGAAAAAGCTTGAGCAAATATAAAACAGAAAGTACAGGTGCACCAATCAGGAAGGTGAAATTTCTGACGGGTATCCATAATAACACTTCTCCAGTTGATATTCATCAAGACAAATAAACTTCCTTAGTTCAGAAGCATATTTTGTGAACTACAAGTACATACATGAAGGATCAGGTGTACAAATGATGATAAATTTCTCTCTCCATCCCTAACTGAGAGTCAATCAGTTTTTCAAGGGAATAAAGAATGTTGACTTTTAAGCATTTTTAATAGCAGGTGTGCACAAATATTACAATTAAATAATAATTTGGTCCCTAAAGTTGGCATTAGCAAACTAAGACATGGAAAAACCCTTAGTGGCAAACTAAGACATGGCAGTTTATAAGGTGACTAATAATTTCACTAGAATATTGAACCCTCATTATATCATTGCAGTAGCAAACTAAGACATGGTAGTTTATAAGGTGACTAATAATTATATTGAACACTCATTTACGGATAGGAGTGGTAAGTAACAAAAGTACCTTTGGAAATAGTGCTCGGCAAGATGCGCACCATGTCCCATAAAATTCAACAATAACTAGTTTTTCTCCAGCCTCGCTCAAGGCAGTCAAAAACTCTTGTGTAGAGTGAATGTCAATCATATTTGGTCCAGCATTTTTCTCCCACCATTTGGCTGGTCGGTTTCTGCAAGAGTTGCGTGTATCTGAAGAGTAACATCAAAAACAAACAAAAGTGTAAGAAGACAGGAAAAACCCTAACAGTGGCGAAGGCAGGAATTTCGGAAAGGGGGTGAAGATATATTTTGAGATAAATATTATAGTAGAGGTGTTCAAATTTAGCATACACTCAAAATCAAAATCTAGTGCAAATTTCACCTAAATTAAGGGGGTCAAAAAGTAATAGATTCATCATTTAACAAAAAGGCATTTTAAGAAACTTCAAAAGTGGTAAAATTGACAAATTCCAGAACTGAAGGGGGTCAAGTGACCCCTTCTCACTAACTTGACTTCGCAACTGCCCCCAAAGATGGACACTTATGAGAATATCTCAAGATAGTTCCAAATATTCTTATGAGCACAACTCACCAGTGGAAACAAAGCCAATGCAGCCCTTCTTACCATTAATTTGACTAGAAAAATAGCTAAAAGAAAAGAACTTCTTTTCCTTCTCATGTTTCTCCAAAAGGAACCCATTAAAAGGTCCAATGGTAGGTCTAGTGAAAAATAAATAAAAATTGGAGCCTCAGGCAGCTCCAGACCAATGACTGCATCATGTAAAGAGAGGAGAATTACTTTGACGTGGGTTCCTCTCAAACCCTAAAGCAGCTAAAACTTCATGTGAACCAGCCACTTACGTTCCATAAATGAAATTATCCATGTCAAAAAAGAATCAGCATCTTCTAAAGAACTTGTCATTTTGACACATACTCCCTCCGTCCCGGCACAAGTGACACCAATTTTTGAGACACAAAGATTATTAAGAAAAGATAGTATATGTGTGGTAGAAAATGAAGAAAGAGAATGAGTGGGGTAAATAGTAGTGTTGGTTGAATAAAATGAGTGGTGGAAAATGAAGAGAGAGAATGAGTGGGGTTAAATGGTGAGGTTGGTTGAATATAAATATATTAAAACATTTCCATTTTGGGCAGTGTCACTTGTGCTGGGACGAACCGGAAAGGAGATAAGTGTCACTTGTGCTGGGACGGAGGGAGTATACTTCAGCACTGGCTGTCCCTCTAAGCTTTAGATTTTCTTTCCTCCCTAAGGGAATTATAAAGCTAAAAAGCAGTCTGTGTTTTCGGGTTCTTATTCGAGCTCATTATTAAATACTTAGAACACAATGCTAGGTTTCAGATAAACTAAGGTGCAGGGTGTTTCACCTCTGAGGGAAATGTAAAAATAAGGTTTGTTCATGAGACAAGGTGTTTACAAAAATAATGGCACAGTCGGATGCGGATCGGGGGAGGGGAGGATCAGGGATGTATCATGCACACAGGTAAAAGAGGCTTCCGATTTAACGAGGATCAGGAGAAAAAAGATGACGAGAACATAATGATAAATGTAAATGTATGTGAAACTGAAACCAACTAGCAGTTCAGTCAATCCGATGGAATGTATAATGGAGTAGAGGCGGACATTGGATGGAAGAATAGCATGATCACGTGTACCTAAAACAGTACTTCAACAATATGGTGTAAAGTCTACTATAAACTATGTTAACTCAAGCTACATATGCCCATAAGCGAGAGTCAGTGTTTGTAAGATGATAAATTGAAAGGAGGTCTGAGTTTGTAATAATTTTATTGTGTAAATTCAAATTTCAGGAAAGAAAAAATGGCTCCTACTTTTCGAGTGAACACTAAGGTCAAGAGCACGAGTAGCACTCAAGTGTAGTTCAGAGTTCAAACCTTTATGCATGAATGATTTCAAGAAATATTGTTTGTCACAAGCGGCCTATAATTTCATGCTCTACCTACCCCCTAACTACACTACTTTTTAGACTTTCTTTGTCCCTAAATGAGTGTAGTTTCATGACAAATAAGTCAAATTTCTTTCGATCCTATAAATGAGAAAAAAATTACCCTCCACTTAGCTACGCAAAATCCAATTAATTATCCCAGCTGAGCTATAATGTTGTCAAAGCTTGAAACTTCCCTTCAAATCCTAACCCCCCCCCCCCCCCCCCCACCACCACCACCACTGAATTAGCAAAACTAGGTCAAAATTTTGAACAGCATAAATTGTGCGTAGTTCATAGCTCATGTATGTATGTAAGCACATAACTAGAGCTACGTTGACTAGGTGGCCTGCATTACTGATCAATTCAGAACTTAAATATATGTAGAGTTGAGAATTACAGTTGTTCTAGATTTCCTATTTTCGCATCAACCAACCACAAAACAGGGAGAGAGGGGACAAAAACAAAAAATAAAGCGCTAAAATCAGCATCAGCAACGATGATGATGAGTATTAAAATTCCAAAATATAGATTACCTGGAAAGGTAGCAACTGCCTGCGGGGTTTAGTGAGAAAACGGGGGACGAATTGGGAATAGTGGGAGGGGGAAACAGAGATGAATTTGTTGAGTTGATTGGGGGAGAGAGGGGTTTGGACAGAATTGAAAGATGAAGAGATTGACGTTAAAAGCGAGGAAGATGAGGAAGACAAACGCAGTGAATTGAATGATAAACGAAGTACATCAGCCATTGAAATTGAAAGCCACAAGTGATGTGTGTAGAAAATTGAGTGAAATTGATTGCTACATCAATGGAGAAGGGGAGATAATAGACGTCATAGAAGAGTGCTTTCGTCTTCCTGGAGATGGAACTGTGTGTGACCTCTCTCCCGTGGGTGCTAGAGAGAGATTTGTGTGAACCAGAACCAACCAATTTAAATGCCTTTTTTTTTCTCGATTTTATTTTTGCCTGCGGCTGGGCACACAATTAAGGAAAATCAGTTTTTACTTTCTTTTTTTTTTTTTTTTTTTTTTTGTAAGTAAACGATAAATTCTATTTCATTCACAATTAAAAAAATATGACATCCACAATGGCCGGACGCTAACCCCAAATTTCAGTAGCAGTTTCAACTCTTAACCTACTACAAAGATATTTATATTCTAAACATTGAGACGTTCGTATTATTCTCCTAGTAAAACTTGGACACTGCCACAATCTGGCATTCAAGAAATCTCCTTTCGAGTAAGATGTTACGTTGAGCACTTCATATGCAGAATCCGGGTTGACGAGAAAACATCTACAAACAATCTCAAAATCCATCATTGTCCAGTTAAAACATTGACATCCACTTCATTGTGTGAAGATACAAGAATCATCGCAATTGTTTACCAGTTGCTTTAAAAGAAAAATTATTTTAAATCTGTGAATTTCTTAATACAATTGGACTTTCATATATTTATTGAATATTGGTAGATTTGCAATTTAATTAACAGAATTACTACTTTCAGAAAAAAATTGCAATAATGAAATTGGTAGTTTCATCTATCTATATAATATTAGAAAGCAGAAACATTTAGAGCTCTCTCATTGTGCCACCTCATAATGATGACTCATAATACCACTTGGCACATTTCTATAATTCTATTGGTCAGCACATTTGATGCTTTCAAAAAAAAAAAAAAAACTGATAAAAAATTCGGCTGGCTTGCACTAAAAATATAGTGAATTTGGAATTTAAATTTCAAATTTGGAAGCTTATTAAGGAATGGATGTAATTGATTAAACCATATCCTAAGTTAGCTAGAAATTCAAATATTTGAATTTATTGATTACAGAATTAAACTTCCTTCAAAGAGATTTAAAGGTATGATTAATTTACCCTTTATATACTTAACTTTTTTTTTGATATATAATTTAAAGGAATATTTTTGAATACCAATTCTTATCAAACTCCAATCGAATTTCATTAATTAAAAACATGTTAATTAAGGAAAGGATTGTAGTATAATTTGGAATTAAGAAAATGATTGTATTATATAAATAAAAAAATAAAAAATAAGGAAATGATTGTATTGTAATTTGAAATTGAAATTAGAATTCAAATTCATATACGTTTTATTTAAGGGAATTATTTAACTACCAATTCTTACCTAAATTTAATCACACAAGAATTTCAAATTGTTTGACTTTAGAATTTTATCTCATTAGACTTTAAAATTGCTCAATATACTTAATCTTCCCTTCAAAAAAATAAAATAAAAAAAATACTAATCTTCTAGCCCAAATTATCCGGCCAAAATATTTACTTTTTCCATTGATAATCTTAATTCAAATCATATCTCTCTCTATATATACACACACTGTATTCTTTTTCCTCACGACTCCATCAATGTGTTTTTTTTTTTTTTTTAATTCTCGGTCTATGTGTATTTTTTATATCCCTTTATGTATTTTTGCGAGTTGAAGGTTGAATCTTGAGTTGAAGAGAATTTGAATACATGGTGAGTGACCAATTCGTTAAATATTATTGGAAAATATTAAAATCCTCTTTGCTATTTGGTTATTCTCTCATTTACAATTTGTTGTACATATCCTTATAATATTGTAAAAAATGTTTCTGGAGATGATTTAGATCAACCTTGCTACTTAGTTATTTCGGGGACAGAGGGAGTATATCATTGTAACATATTGTTGACGTAACTATTAGTATTCCTCTTTAATCGGAGCATTATTTTTTTATTTAGCGAGATTTTTTATTTACGAAATATATTATATTTTTATTTACTTGGTCGAGTTATATGGAAATAAAATAAATTTATATATCTTCATAAAATTTAAAATTAGTTATAAATATAGGGAGAATCTATTGCCACTATACATTTTCTCATCTATTACACCATCTTTAATTATTTTAAGTTTACTGGTTTTTTTTTTTGAAACAGAGTAAATCACTTGCATTCATAATGAAACAATGATGGCACTCCACAGATGTCGAAGACTCACCCAAATATCAATAATAATTACATCTCTTAACATACAACAATGATTTTTCCAAATAAAATTTTGAAATGTACGATTCCACTCCAAGAAAAACTTGGACACCGCCTTACTTTGGCATTCAAAAAATCTCACCATTGATAATATATTGCGTTGAGCACTAGATAAATTTGAGAATCCGGGTTGACAAAGAAACACCCATCAAATATCTCAAAATCCGTAAAACATCCCTTTATAGCAAGAAAAATGGCAACCTCTTCATTGTGCAGGAATGCAAGAGTCGTCCCAATTACAAAACAAATAAAACAAGGGGAAATGATAATTTAGGGTCCAAAGTTTGGGGGGGTGCCAATAGGGGTCTGATGTATCAATTTTGTCAATTTAGGGTCCAAAGTTGCAAAAGTTGTGCAGGTTAGGGTTTTTTAACGATTTTGTTAACGGAATCCAGTTAACTCACAAGTGTTTTGACATGGACTTAACTGGAGTTTGTTTTTATTATTTGCATGAGCATATTGTCATTTCAGATGTAGAAAATTAATAAAAAAAAATTGAAATATTAAATTTTACTTTCTTATATTAAATTAACTAATAATTAAGACATCATTTACCAAAAATATTTTTTCAAGAAATATAATAAAAATATTTTTTTATTAGAACCACTATAAAATAAAAAGTATAATTTTTAAAAAGGAAAAAGTGTAAAAAAACTATATTCCAAAAAAAAAAAACCACTTTATTTTTTTAGAAAGAAGAATGTGGGGATTTGGACAATTTTTTTTTTTTTTCCTGTGGTGGTGGTTAGTATTGTTTCATTATTAATATTAGTATTCCAATTATTATTTTATTTATAAAATTATTTTTTATTATTATTATTAATTTTCCTTGTTTATAACTTCATTATTTGCGGTTTAAAAAAAACTACTTTAATTTTTTATTTGCTTATTATTTTATTTATTATTATTTTTGAATTAATTAAAATTATTCGAAAATTTAATAATAAAAGTAAAAGAAAATTTAGGGTCCATTGTATAAGGGTGTGTGAAATGACAGCCCAGGCGAACATCTAAAACTAACTTCAGTTAAGTTTTTTTGTTACTTAACTGAATTTTCTTTGCAACTTAGTCCAAAAACCCTTAATTGACTAACATTGTTAACTTTGGACCCTAAATTGACAAAATTGATACATCAGACCCCTATTGGCACACCCCCCCCCCCAAACTTTGGACCCTAAATTGTCATTTCCCCATAAAACAACAACAAACAAACAAACAAGAAGATAAACATAGGCTCTCATAAGGAGAGAATACTACGGCTCTCACAAGGAGAGAATACAACGGCTCTCACTTAGGAGAGAATCTTATTATACATTATATTATATAGATAAACAACAAGACAATTGTTTATATAATTTCAATATTGAAATTATAAACAATTGTGTTGTTGAAAGATTGACAAAAAGAAGAAGATTAAGATTAAACTAATTAAAAATAAAAGAAAAAAAAATTGAAGAATAGGAAGAGAAAGGAAAATGGAGAAGAAAGGCTGAGAGAGAGTTAAGTTTATTGTTGATTAGGAAAAACTTGCCCTTGAAAAGCTTGTCAAATATAAAAATAGACAGAATTTATTCAAATCACCCATCAAATGTATCTTCTATCTCATTAATAAAAAAAGAATACTATTAGCTATTCATCTCTATATACTAAATTAAAGTCAATAAAAATAAAAAAGATTCATTTTTTATTTAGTAAAACACATAATGATAACATTTCTTTTGAAATAAATAATTTAAAAAGAGGTTACAACAATGCACAACATTAACATTGTAAAAGGAAATGTCAGAGCTAAAAAAACTCGAGTTCTAAGTGAGTAATTCGTCAAATGAGTATGATTTTATAAGTCAAAAGCTACAACACTGTAGTTTCATATACTCATGGAAATGAACATAAAAGAAATAATAAAATTAATTACATTTAACTTTCTGACTTATCATTTTGAGACCAAAGTTTTGCTGTTCTTGTTGTTATACCATTTTGGCTAAAAAAAACTCAATCAAAAAGAAATCTCACAGTCTTTCTATTTCAATTATCACCAACAACATTGCACGGAGCAATCACAACCAAGCACATATCTTTTTTTCGAGATTGCTTAATGGATTTTGTGTAATGTTGTTTTAAACTAAATTCACGAATAGCTTAGGAGTAATAGTACTGATATGACACTAAGGAAGAAATAATTTTGCATTCCATCTTAAATTAGGATATGTCATGTATATTAAACTATTCTTTAAGTTGTATCAGAATAAAATAAATATTACATATTTTCCATAATTTTGAAATTAGATATAGATAATGTTATTCCAAGACATGTTCGAAGTCTTATTAATTGATGCTAATAGTAGTGATACGACAATAATTTGTTACTTTCATCCCCAAATTAACATTATATTTTGAGTTTTTTGGCACTAAAATTTTTTTAATTTTTTTTGGACAACCTAATTAAATTGACAATTAAACTTAATTGTTTTTGTATTACCTTCATGATATTTAAAGATAGTTAAATGTGATAATTTGTTTAGGACTATTTTTTATTTAAAAGTTGACTCCAATTTACAGATAACATTTTGAAAGGATGAATGGGACCAGGGAGTAAAAAGCTTTCATGGTTTTTTGACTTTGGTGTAACACATTTGAATTTCTATCAAAAGTATTATATTTATGATGTTGTGTTCCTACATTGCAGCACATAAGGTTTATGCCACTCATATTTACATATTATTACATCATAATTTAAAATTCAAATTATCTAAAATACAGTAATAAAGACTCTCAAAACCTTTAATCAAATCTCTGCAATTGGATCTATTTAAGATAAAAGAAACGAATCAATGATTATGTAACAAGTGTTTATTTAAGCTGAGAACTTTAAGACACTTATAACTTAAGCCAAAAAAAATTGTTTAATCTTTTACTTAACAGGCATTGGGACATCAATAAAAACATTGTAGAAAAAAAAAGTTATTTAATTATGGGATTTTATATTCTTTTTATCATGCCAATGAGACATGAATAAGGACATTGTAGAAAAATATTTATTCAGTTATGAGCTTTTATATTCTTTTTCCCCTAATTTTAAGGAGATCAAAATTGAAAAAAAATATTATTTTAATGGTACAAATATTATATTTATAAATTTATAGGAGAGGGAGGAAGGGGTGGATCAAATGACCCATTGAGCTTTTACATCAATGGGGGGACGATTGATAAGAGCGTAAATCAAGGAAGAGGCCCTTATGCATTTAAGATGGGAGGTCAGAATCTCCATCGAATTGGATCATTGATGCCCAAAGAAGGAGCTCCTCCACAATTTGCTCAGCTATATATTTACGACACTAAAAACAAAGTTTCTAACATAATAAAAGCTATCAGGTATGTGTCTTTCGTAATGTATTATATGATTACATTTATTTGTGTATATACCATGCGAGATTATCTACTAATTTTAAATTAATTGCTTTAAAATTAACAGTAAACAGAGGACGTCAGAATTAGACAACTCCATTGTAGCGGACTTAAGAAACATGGTTGATGAAAACAACCCATATGCAAAGATTTACAGAATAGCTGCAGAGCGTATTTCGTTGAGAGATTCGAGTGAGGTTAGGCTTCGGCTGATAGGAAAATCGACCTAAGGATGGAAGAACGTATAATTTGCCAACAACTTCTGAAGTGGCAGCTCTTATCGAGGGTGATATTGAAGATGCACCTGATGTGAGAGACATCATGGTTGAGAAATGGTTTGGTGAATTAAAACAAATACACGAGTTCAACCCGTGTTATCTTCCTCTTCAGTATCCGCTGTTGTTTGTTTATGGGGAAGATGGATACTATACCTATATTCCTAGGAATATGCATCCTATGTCAAAGAGACCCAATCTTTCTTTGAAGGAGTTCTTATCATTCCGACTACATGAAAGGTCTACAGAGGGACCTCAACTTATGAGAAGTGGAAGATTTCTGCAGCAGTTTATGGTTGATGCATACATATTGATGGATACACAATGGCTTCAGTGGATTCGTCACAATCAACCCGCTCTTCGGGTCGAATCTTACCGAAAACTATCAGATGCAGTTTCAAGAGGTGAAACTGATCCATCATCTGCAGGTAGGCGGGTTGTGTTGCCATCAACGTACACCGGAGGACAGCGTTGGATGACTCAAAATTTCCAGGATGCATTAGCTATTTGCAGGTAGACAGGATATCCGTCACTCTTTATAACATTTACCTGCAATCCAAAGTGGCCAGAGATTACAAGATTTGTTCAGAAGGAGGGGCTACGCCCTGAAGATAGGCCTGATATTATATTTCGTGTTATTAAAATGAAGCTTGAGGAATTAGTAAAGGATTTGAAGGAAAAGAAAATTTTTGGCGAGCCTACTGCACGTAAGTCATTCTGTCCATTTTTATTTTTTTTGCCAAGTGTCATCAACTCGATTACTCTTATACCAATAAGTTAAAAAATAATCATAATAAAAATTAAAAAACAGTTATTCTAACTATTATCAAGCATGATACAATAAGAATATTTAAATTTTTATTAAGATTTTTATTTTTAAATTTAAACAATTATTGAAAGTGTAATTGAATTTATCAAAAGTTTCAGTTGTACTAGGACGGATGATATATATATATATATATATATATATATATATATATATATATATATATAATTATTTAATTTTTATATGACAATAATTTTAATTTTTCCCATGCTTATTTGTTACAGTTGTTTACACTATGGAATTTCAAAAGCGAGGTCTTCCCCATGCTCATATTCTTCTTTTTCTCAAAAGTAAGGACCAAGCAGGAACAGGCGAAAATGTCGACAAGTGGATATGTGCTGAGATTCCCGATAAAGAAACTAATCCTGAATTGTACGAGGCTATAAAAGAATATATGGTACATGGTCCTTGTGGTGCTGCTAACCCAAAGTCCCCTTGCATGGAAAATAAAAGGTGCTCAAAGAAATTCCCTAAAACCTTTAATGAAGGAACATCCATTGATGAGAATGGATATCATGTTTATCGGAGGAGAGACACCGGTGCTAATATAGAAAAAGGTGGAGTTTTGCTTGATAGTAGGTATATTGTGCCTTATAATACTGAGTTGTTGTTGAAGTATTAGGCTCACATCAACGTGGAATATTGTAATCAAAGCAAATCCATAAAGTACTTATTCAAGTATATCAGCAAGGGAAGTAACAGAATAGGGGTAAAGTTTTGCGTCGATGATGAAGTGAAACATTACATGGATTACTGATATGTTTCTGCATGTGAGACGATGTGGAGAATGTTTGGATTTGATCTCCATTACAGGACACCCTCTGTTGAGCGTTTATCTTTCCATTTGGAAGGAGACCAGGGCATCCCTTTCAAAGACGGTGATTATCTTCCGGATGTTGTGGGTAAGCCTACTGTTAGTCAATCACAATTTTTACAGTGGATGAAGATCAATCGTGAAAATCTAGAGGCTCGACGTTACAAGTATCATGAGTTTCCAAATCATTTTGTTTGGGATAAGACAAAGCGAGAATGGCGTCCTAGAAAGAAAGGCACATCAATAGGACGGATTTATCATGTCCCCATCAATACTGGAGATATCTACTATCTGAGGCTGATGTTAAATCATATTCCTGGTGCTACATGTTATGATGATTAGAAAACCGTAAATAACAAAGTGCATGATGATTACAAAGCAGCATGTTATGGTATAGGATTGTTAGATGATGATAAAGAGTATGTGGATGGAATAAAAGAAGCAAGTGAATGGGGGTCACCGGATTATTTAAGAAGACTATTCGCGGTGCTTCTACTATCTAATAGTATTTTGAGGCCATAAGATGTCTGGAATCAAACTTGGCAAGTACTGTCAGATGATATCATTTACAAGCATCAGGGGAATTTTAACAATCCTGGTAAATCTTTTGTTATGTTTGATTTAATTTTTTAATGAAATATATTAAAGTTTATTTGATTTGTCACGTTTTTTATATTATTTGTTAAACTGATGTAAATTAATTATATTTTGATTATTTTTTTAATGTGAATCTTTTCATATTGCAGGGTTGAAACTCAGTGACGAGCAAGTAAAAAAATTTGCATAGGCTGAAATTGATAAGTTACTGGCAGCAAATTGCAGTGGTCTCCGAATTTTAAAGATATGCCCAACCAAGCACTTCTGTCATTTCTGATGCGGATAATATGCTAATATTAGATGAAATGTCATATGACGTTGAGGAGATGCAGGCTGAGCACTCCAGATTACATAAATGTTTGAATGAAGAACAAAGGATGGTTTATGAAAAGATTATGACTGCTGTTGATATAGGCGATGGTGGAGTGTTCTTTTTATATGGGTATGGTGGCACGGGGAAGAACTTCATATGGAAGACTTTATGCTCGGCATTGCGAAGTAGGAGGGACATAGTTCTTCGGTTGCTTGTAACGGTATTGCTTCCTTACTTCTTCTGAGGGGTAGGACTGCTCACTCCAGATTTGGCATACCTATCCAGATGGACGAAAGCTCAACTTGCAGCAAGATTAAACCTTGTTCTGATGTGTGTGGTCTCCTAAAGAAAACGAAGCTCATAATTTGGGATGAGGCTCCAATAACCCACAAGCACTGCTTTGAGGCTCTTGATAGGAGCTTGAGGGACATTATGCGTACTTATGCTGGTCGATGCTCTGATAAACCCTTCGGTGGATTAGTTGTTGTGTTTGGAGGAGATTTCAGGAAAATATTGCATGTTGTGCCTAAAGGAAGCCGACATGATATTGTACATGTTGCCATTAGTTCATCTAAACTTTGAAATTCGTGTGAGGTTCTAAAACTGACAAAAAATATGAGATTGCAGGTAAATCATCTTATATTAAACTTTAATATTTTACATTTCCCTATTGTAGTAATTAAATTTTTCTATCTCATTCATTGTCTAAATCTATGTAGGTCGGTTCCTCTTCCTCTTCCTCTTCTGATGCTATGGAGATCAAAAATTTTGTTGAATGGATACTACGGGTATGAGATGGTAATGTTGGTGAAGAAAATGATGGAGAAGTTGACATTAAATTACCAGATGATATTTTGATAACGGATACAGCTGATCCTATTGCAACTATTGTTCAAAACACGTATCCTGACATATTACATAATATGGGTATTGATGGTTTTTTTTAGGATAGAGCAATTTTGGCACCAACTAATGAGATAGTAGATACTATCAATGATTATGTGATGTCACTGTTGCCCGGTGAAGAAGTGTTGTATATGAGTTCAGATAGCATCAGAAAGGATGACGGAGATATTGCTGGCCACGAGGATGTATTTTCTGTTGAGTTTATTAATAAGATTAAATGCTCGGGCTTGCCGAACCATTCCATACGTCTGAAGGTTGGGTGCATAGTCATGCTACTCAGAAACATTGATCAAGCTTCGGAATTATGCAACGGAACGAGACTGATAGTTACAAATCTAGGAAAACATATAGTTGAAGCAAGAATGCTCTCTGAAAAGAATACTGGCATGAAGGTGTTTGTGCCTAGAATGATGTTGAGCCCATCCGATTTGACAAAATTCCCAGTTAAATTCCAACATAGACAATTCCCATTGAATGTTTGCTTCGCTATGACTATAAATAAGAGTCAGGGACAGTCTCTTTCTCATGTAGGGCTTTACCTTATCCAAATGTAATGTTCATGATTTTGAATGATCTTTTATTTCGTGCAGTGTGTTAGTGTTTTGACTTGAAGGCCGAGTGCCGGGTACTGACTGGCGAAGGTGGTGATTTATTACTTCCTTTTAATTTTATTTAGTCAATCACCTGAATGTGGTCCTGATCACCGAGTTTATATCTAAGTAGCAGAAGTTAATGATTGTATGGTGTTGGTTGTCCCTGTTGAATGCTTAAGCTGTCAACAAGGTTTGTAGAACTTAATACACTTAGTTGGGCAATGATAGAATTTTCAGTTTCAATTTGAGAACTGTAACGAAAGAAAGAGGTAAAATGTTTTAGAAGTATAAACTATTCTAGGGTTGCTAATACTTCCACTTTGTTAGTCATCCTTGGACATATATTTTTTTTTCCTAAGAACCATGGAAACAGTTATCTCCTTTGGTGATGTCTCTCCAGCAAGCACTGAGTCACTCAAACACACCAAAGTAGGAGAAATTTTCGATTCTGGTAATTCCGCTGCTAAAATTTCATGATGTTTACTTTGTCCAATAATTTTTCTCCCCCTTCCCTACTCTGGTCACCCTCTCTCTTTTGTACCCCCCCCCCCAAAATTGTTTTTTTATTATTATATACTATACTATGTTTTCTGACTTAGATTTAGCAGTCCATTATTGATTATGGTTTACTGAATCAAAGACAGAACATGCCCTATGAAACATCTGCAAATATGATTGGGTTTGCTAAAGTGAATGCTTGGTCTCATCCTGCAGATTTTCTGAGATCATAATTGATTTGGAAAACGAGAGCTTGATTTGGGGAGTGGTCTGTGGAGTTGTTGCGCTTCGGGTAGAATGAATGAGAAATATTCTTAAATTTCAAGGACAAATTTAAACATCCATGTTGGGGGGGGGGGGGGCACATTTGCAATTCTTTTGCATTTGTGATGGACCTTTGATGCTAAATCATTTCCTTTGTCAGTGGCTCTGTGTAATGTTTCTCATCATTATTTCTTTACATCACAGGCAGTTTTCTCTCGACATAGGAGGACGTTGCTAACTCAATTTGGGACGAAAGAGTATGAATTATAATTTAGCACTGTGTCCATGAAGTCTTAATGGATGTTTCACTTTCATTGTAAGTCCGAGGGCTTCAAATATCTTCCTTTTTCCATTTTTTTTCTTCTTTTTTTTGTGTGGCTGTGGGTGTGAATAGGATGGGATGATATGCGCATATATCATATTTACATTGTTTAAGTGAATGCTTCATGTATTTATGGTTTTTTATGGTTTTTTACATGGAGCTCTTGGGTTATATGAAAAGATAGTGGGCAGTGTGTATTGGAATAAGTTGGGTTATAAGAAAACAACATTCATTGTCAAGCTCATCCTCATCTTGATGTTAACATCATCGTTGGACTTTATATAGCAATGTAGATCATGGGGGGTTTATTAATGAAAAATGTCAAATTTGAAGATCATTAAGGGACGGAGGGAGTATTTTTTTTATTCTTAGCATTACTATGCTCCCGTCGAATCTCGACGGGTTACTCACTAGTAATCTTATAAAATACTACTCTTCTACTATAAAAAATAACCATCTACTCTTAAAATTCGACTTTGAAGACTAACATTAAAATGAAAATATAATAACTATCTAGTTTTTTTTTTTAAGGAAATAAGATTATATTAATAGCACAAATAAAGAGGAATGAGAAGGTTCTCCACAAAGATTGGAGACTCAACCCAAATACAAATATAAGGACTATTAACTAATCTAGTAGCACATGAAAAATTCTCAACCGTCATATTGGCTTCGCCAAAAACATATTTGATTTGGAACAAAAGAAGGGATTTTTACCAATAAGTCCTTGAGAGAAGGTGGTATTTGCCAATAAAAACACAACATTTTAAATTCTACCTTCGGTCCTTGGGTTGAAACCAATTTTACCAATAAGTCCCTAGCACATTTTAAAAGACAAAATTACCCCATATTGTTCAAACCCTAGCCTAGCCCCTCTTTCTCGATTCCGCAAGCGCTCTTGACTGACTTCGTAAAAGCCTGGTTACCGCTCCCGCCGGTGATGGTGAATTCCGCCAAAATGACAAGAGGATCGCCGCCGCCGGTGCACTTGACTGGGCCGCCGCCGGTCACGCACTTGCCGTTGCCTAATGCGTCGAAGTTGCACGGGTTCGGGCCCAGAACCGACCCGACTGGTGCGGTGAATTGGACTGGAAGCCACCGTCGCTGATGGCGCCTCCGTTGCCGCAGAGAGCGGTCGGCCAAATCATGTAACTACAACTATTTAGAAGAGTGAAATGATTTAAGCTCACAAACTTATAGCTAGGTTCAGCAGGTCCTGGAGAAAGTGAAGGCTGAAAAGACTACTTGAATCGAATCATTGATTTCACTGGCTATTGATTCGCTGCTAAGGTTAATACCAAAAGTTGAATAAATTAAATTAATTTAACGTAAGAACCTATGAAGAACAAAGCTAGGAAAAGAACTCTGACCGCCATTAAAAAAATGTCGTTTTTTAAAACTAAGTCATTTTAATAAGAGGATTTGATCAATAAGTCCCTCATTTATTAATAACTGTGAAATGAGTATTTGACAATACACAACTGTGAAAATGAGTATCAATTATGAAAAATTGATAACTGAGAAATGAATGTACTAGTTCTTGTGCTCAAATTCATATGTGAATAACTGAGAAATGAATGTCTCATTTATTATATTAATAACTGAGAAATTCATCGTTGTAATTAAACAATCGATATATTGAGTCATCAATTGTGAAAAAATGAGAAATTATTTTATCAGTTTTTATTCAATTATGAAAAACTGTTAAATGAATGTCTCAGTTGTTATATTCAAATTCATGTGTGAACAGCTGTGAAATGCATATCTCAGTTATTATAATGATTGTGAAAAATTGAGAAATGAATTTATCAGTTTTTATAAAGGAAAAATGAAATTAAAAAAAACAAGTGTGAAATCACACAACTGAGAAATCAGTTGAAAAATGATTTTACAAGTGAAAGATGATTTTACAAGTGAAAAATGAAAATTTTACTTTTTTAAAATTGTGAAATTAATTGAGAAATGAAAATGATTTTTCTCAAATTTTTATTTCTGAAATCTAAATTACGTGTTGAGTGTACTTGTTTGATTCGTCTCGACGACACGATTAAAACAGTGGTTTCAGATTTTTTTTTTCGATTTCTAGATTTTAAAATGTAGCATTTTAAAATTTTGAGGGGGAAAAAAGAAGAGAGAGAGAGAGAGGGTGAGAATGTGAGGTGAGAGAGGCGTTGGGGTTGGGTCAACTGTCAAGGCCCTGGTGCTTCTCTATGCTAGCCTAGCATTGCTAGGCGCGTGTGTCATGTAAGGGAGGGGTAGACTGGTCCAGAGAAATTGTAAGGGATTTATTGGCGAATTTCCATAATGTTTGTCCTTATTGGTTATTTTTATTTTGCTGAGGGACTTATTGGTCAAAGTCTCACAAAAGAATTCTAGCAATAACGATGCAATCCCCAATCTTCCAACTAAGTCCTCTCTTAACAATAACATGGGACGAATGGATGTCTCTCCAATAACTTGGACACTGCCCTACTTTGGCATTCACAAAATCCACTTCCGGAAAAGATTTGGCGCTGAGTACTCGACAAACTAAGACATTCGTGTCGACCGTAAATCGCCGACCAAACTTCCCACGTATGATAAGATTGAGCAACTGTCGATTGTGAAAGCCCAATCCATCATCTTCAGCTTTCGACGGCCTGAGATTTGATAACATAGTTTCCCTTCAACACAACAAAGCAATAAAATTAAAAATCTACGACTCTCAACGAGGAGAGAAATCCACGGCTCTCAACGAGGAGAGAAATCAACGGCTCTCGACTAACGACAGAAACTTATTTATTATAATTTACATACAATTGAAAATAACAACACAATTGTTTGTAATTTCAATATTGAAATTACAAACAATGATGTAGTTGGAGATTGAACAAGAAAAATAGGGCTGTAAACGAGCCGATCCGAGTCGAGTTTTGGGGTGTCAAGCTCGAGGTCGTTTAAAACTTATCGAGTTCGAGCTTGAGCTCGATCCCACTTGCTTGTTCGAGCTCGATCCCACTTGCTTGTTCGAGTTCGAGTCGAATCGAGCTCGCGAGCTGCTCTCGAACAACTCGAGTCGATATCGAACTCAAGTTTTAACGAGCCGAGCTCGAGCTTGGTCTTTTTTTTAAGCAAAATATGTTCTTAACGAGATTATCGAGCCGAATTCGAGCTTATCGGGCCGAGTTCGAGCTGTTAGAAAAAAAAATCAAGTTTAATGAGCTTATCGAGCAGAACTCGAGCTTTTAACGAGCTAAACGAGTCGAACACGGTCGGCTCATTAACAAAACGAGCTTGACAATCGGTTCAAGCTCGACTCGAGCTATACCTCGAGCTTTCACGAGCCGAGCCCGAGCCAGCTCAGTTCGTATAACAGCCATAAAGAAAAACAAAGAAGATGATGTAAACTACTTGGAGGGAGGGAGGGAGGGAGGGAGGGAGAGAGAGAGAGAGAGAGAGAGAGAGTGATGTAAACTACTTGGAGGGAGAGCGAGAGGGAGGGAGCGAGAGGGAGAGAGAGAGAGAGAGAGAGAGAGAGAGAGTAAGCCCTTCAATCTGCAACCACAAGCCCCATAACATTATTTTCTGGACATAAAATTAGAATGACGGAATCACAAACAACTGTATTAACATAAATGGCTACATTCACACCCTTTTTTGCTCTTCTAGTGTTATTAAAAAAAAAAAAAAAAAAAGGTTCTACAAGTAATCAATCCACGAGAATGAGCAGTGCCATATAGTAATGATTTTCTAAAACAAACATTGACATTTTCTTTTTCTTTTTCTTTTCCAAAAACAAAATCTAAAAAATATTCAGGCACTATCCTCCATGTAGGGTCGAGATGAAAACAACCGCGTCCTTGTCTTCTAATGTTGTATCGAGCTGTCCGCTGAGTTCCCAATCACAATCATTCACAAGAACTAGAACCCCAGGTCTCCTGCACATGAAGCAATACGTGCAACTTATCATATAGAGAAACATAGGAAAAATTCCCCATCAGTCTTGATCATAGATAACTGAGAAAAAGAAGTGAATCTAGGACAAAGAAGAACATTGCAACATACACGGTATCTCCTTTCATAAACATTTCAGGTCTCTCCTTGATCAAATTGGTGCGAGTCCAAGCAAGCAAATGTTTCATAGTTAACTGCCATGATAATAAGCAGAAAAGGTCAAAAGCCAGGTCTATATTACGTAAAGAAGATGGTAAAGGTTTTGTTGACAATTGGCACCTTCTTCTCTTCAGCTTGTGGATCAACATTGACCTTATGGATCTTCACTGAATCACAAAGAAGTTCCAGTCCTCCACTGTATTAACCAATTAACAGGCAAGAGTCGTGTCAGTTCAAACTCAATAGACAAATGGAAAGGAGAATGGTAACAACTTATAAGAGTGGAAATCCCCTTAGGATCACTACAGATAGTACTCCCTCTGTCCCTAAATAAATGTCTATTTTCAAGAAATTTTTGTCTCAAGATGAATGACTTTTTTTGGAAAAAACTTTGTCCCTAGACGGTTTTTACCAAAAAAAATTCACTAATCTTTTTATACTTGCAAAATTAAATGTTTGAAAAGAAGATTACATGATTATATACGAATCTTTGCCACTAAATTGTATGAAACATAGAGATTTTCAGATGTCCCTTAAAATAAAATTTGGACATTCATTTAAGGATAGAGAGAGTAACAAACAGTGAGGTATTAATTCAAATTGTGCATACAATTCTAAGCGCTGTCTTGAATCCTGATTACTACCTATCACCTAATAAAAAGTTAATCTCCCTGTCCAAAGTAAAGGCCCACTTTGACCAGACACAATTTTAGGTAAATTATTTGATTCTACTATTAAAAGTTTGGGTCCACTATGAAGGAATATTTATCAAGGGTAGAAATGTGACCTTTATATGCCAAGCAGAAACTTTCTACGCCTAAAACTGAAAGTGTTGTAAGCAGATGCTTTTTCTGGGACATCCCCAAAAAGAGCAAGGGACTCAGTTTTGGTACGGAGGGAGGGCAACATAGTTTATCCTAAAATCTAAAAGAAGTCCTTAAGTCGGAGAAACAAAGGCCTTACACCACATTTTTATAAGCTTTCCCGACATCTGGTAAATAGCTACCCATTGCTCACCCAATACAAATTTAAATAAGAAATCTATCAACCTTCAATCAAAGCAATTGTGAAAAAGTACTGCTCTATCCAGGACATAACTAGGATAAGTCATATAGTTAACTTTTAGCTACACGCATATCCTATTTAAGAATGAGAGAACGTGATACTTCATGTGAAAAGTCGCAATGAAAAAGCTTATGTGTTTATTTTACATATGAAATACCTAAAGATTTAATAAGCTATCTACAAATTAAAACACTAGTGAGAGAACATCCATACATAACATGAGTTAATCGTGTATTAGAGCTGGTAAATAGAACTCGAGAGTCACAAATACCACTTGTAATTCCACCCTAGGTAATTAGCAGTAGTAGCCCAACATCTGCCCACATTTTGTGCTATGCGTGGAATATAAACAAACTCAGCAAGTATTCTAATTACGTTGGGTCAGCTCAATTAAACTAAACCTGGCCTCTGTCCCAAATAATTGTGCAGGTTACATGAATCCATTTTTCCTATCTCATCCCAGTCATCACACAGGATCAGCTATAGAGAAAATATTACCACCTCTATCCCAAAATGAATGTCCGATTTGCTCTTGATCAAGAGCAAATTCAGATATTCATTTTGGGACGAAGGGAGTAGTACCAATAAGTGATCTCTGTTGCCTTGAGCTAACTAGGAAATCAGCAGAAATTAATCAAACATGAACAACTACAAACAGAAAAGTATGGAAAGAAACCCAATCCCCATGCTCTAACTAGAATATTATGTTTCAACCTTATGTGGAACCAAATTTACATATCCCTGCAGTCAATACTAGCTTAATTCATATAAAAGCAAACAATGAAGACAAAATAACAAAAGTGGAGGTAAACAATGCACAAGTATCCAATAATAATTAATAACCATATGAAATATACAATTTGAATACAATATCTATATAATTTGAGTGCCAATGTGTCAATTTCAATTTAGATTTTGTTCATAACACGTATCATTTTTTCTTTTGGTATGTATGGCTATATTCGTTATACAATTTGACTAGCTGAGCTGAATTTCGCGTAAAAATTGAAGTTATGTTAGCAAAGAACTCATTGCAGAGGCTAGCAACATAGTGCATATTTCACAAGTAGCAAAAATAAAGTTAATGCTTATCATTCAATATCGATTCCTTCCTATGCTTTTTGAACAAATGATTGGGATGAATGAAAAAACGAATGTTGCCTACAAAATAAATATGCACTTGGGGTGAAGGGGAGAGAGAAAGAAAGTACCCGAATTCAAGAGTGAGTTGCATTGCACGTGATTATGGTGACAAAACCAAAATCTGCAAAAGTTATAAACCCTTATGAGAAATTATCTAAAAACTTTGTAGATAGCTGGTATTCAAAATCAACATCCGTAAATCAGAAGTGGCTAATCTAGGATTTAAAGTCAGGAGGTAGATTTCACATAACCAAAAAAACTAAAATCAAAATCAAACTACAATATAATTATTTAACGCAACAAATATAGCCTAATATTTAATGTAACAAGACCAAATTTAGATTATAATGATTCAAAAAAAAAAAAAAAAAAAAAAAAACATAGATGTTTTCCTATTTTTCATCTTTTACAAAACTTTGTGATATTTTCATTTTCATTATTATAAAAAACTCATCCACCACATAGATCACCAATTCAGACAAGAGATATCTTATTTACCAAATTACCCATAAAGATCCCGTCAAGATACATAAAGTTATACGTGCTCAATAAAACAACATGAAGAACTATTTGCTCTATCCCAAAACTGAACAAATTTAGAACTTTTTTGAGCATTAATTCTGGGACGGAGAAGTAAAAATTACTCCATCCGTCCCAAGATGAATGTCCTAAAAGATTTCAAATTTACTCTTTGATCAAGAGTAACTTTCAAATTTTTAGTCAATTTGGGACAGAGGAAGTACATATTTTGCCCCTCAGAATTGGTTGCACATCAATGGAGGTCAGTCCACTACTTCTAAATTTTTGCTTCATTCTTCACAGGGACAACAAAATGACAACAAAAACTTGCAGACCATCACGTTGATTGTGTGACAAACTAAAGAAGAGGTTCTCATGGCAAGGCTTCAATGCAAACAACCAAAGGAAGAATGAAACCAAGCATCTCAAAGGTAAATACGGTACATCTCATTTAAGAAATTCAATAATGAAGTAAATGAACAATACAATCAGGGCAGCAATTGAAACATGTCATTTTTACGACGAAACGAAGAGAAATCGAATAAAAATGTGTAGGTATGCAAGGGACTAAAGATTATGTATTGATGGATTGATTGTATCGGAACAACGTGGCGGCCAATTGAAACACATACAAATATAATTGATAGAAATCACTACAAATTTGATTGAAAGGGGTTTCCAGTTTCTAACACTAAATTTTACAGAACTTCAAAAAAAAAAAAAAAAACAGGGATTTGAGATATGATTAAGAAGGAGAACTGGTGACGGGTTTCCATTCATACCTTTAATCAGATATTTCGAATACGATGGCTAGAAATCGATAAGAATTTTTCCGATTTGTAAGTAAGAACGTACATCCGCCCTGAGAACCTAAGTCAAGAAAAGTAAGAACGGCCGGTGCGTAATTACACGTAAGTAGAAACCTTAATAGAATCAGAGTAATTGAGGAAAATGATGAAAAAGAACTGACCTTTAGGGTTAGCTATGGCATAATTCCACAAGGCCCCTTCTCCCAAATCATTATTCCATAAAAGTCTACCTGAGATCCAAAAGTCCACCTCCACCCATTGTCCAAATCAAAATTCCATAAAAGCCCAAAAACCCATCACACACTACTCAGGTCAGGCTGCCCCCAAGCCCAATGCCCAGACCCGATGTCCCGACCCGCCCACCCGCCCCGGATCCAGAACTCAATGCCAGCCACCCCTTTTAATTAAAAGCAAAAATGTTGTTCCCAGGTTTCGAACCTAGGTCTTTTACAATAACAACCATGTCTTTACCACTAAGCCAATGCATTGCTTGTTTCTAATTTTGCAATATTTATTATTACTAACTGAAATCTGGACGAAACTAAATTACAAAACTTGAGATTTTACAATTAATTAATGAAAAACTTGAATATTCACAAAAACACAATTTTTTTTTAATATATGTTAGAATATTAAAAACATGATTTAAGAATATAAAATATCTAAAGCTTTTTATTAAAAAAATATGAAAGACCTAAAAAATAAATTAAATTATATTTGCGAAAATACATTATTTCATAATATTTTATAAGTTTTTAATTATCACCCTTCTGTTAAGGCATTTATTTACATAAATGACACCAACTAAGTCTATTATATACTGAAAATATGAGAATTATAAGAAAATAAACTAAATAACTCTTATACCTTAAATATAAGAGTAATTCTAGTCTTATATTTTAGGTATATAATTTCTTTAAAAAATGGGGATTTAATGTGAGAAAATTACTCTCATATCTAAAGTATAAGAGAAGAACTAGTCTTATACTTTCGGTATAAGAGTTAATATTAAAAATATATTAAAACAACTTGATTAATGTTTCACAACATTTAATAATAGAAGTATCATTCTTGCCAAAATAAATGTCAGCAATTAAAACTTTCCAATCAATTAATGAAATTCTTGATTATTCACAAAAACATTAAATTTGTAAAATAAATATCATTTTACATTAAAAAACATGATTAATTAGGTCTTATAATTTGTATCAAAGTCTTGTAAATTCTTATTAAACATGTAAATTGTCTCATATCAGACTCATGAGAGCCATTTACAAAGGTCTCATATCCGACTCATGAGTCTCTTAAATGTCTCATAAGTGATTTTTTTAAGTCTTATAATTTGTATCAAAGTCTTGTAAATTCTTATGAGACATGTAAATTGTCTCATACCAGACTCATAAGTCTATTTACAAAGGTCTCATACCAGACCCATGAGTCTCTCAAAGGTCTCATAAGTGCATTTTTTAGGTCTTATAATTTCTATCAAAGTCTTGTAAATTCTTATGAGACATGTAAAAAAGTCTCATATAAGACTTATGAGGGTCTATTTACAAGTCTCATAGCAGACTCATGAGTCTCTCAAAGGTCTCATAAGTGTATTTTTTAGGTCTTATAATTTGTATCAAAGTCTTTGTAAATTCTTATGAGACATGTAAAAATGTCTCATATAAGACTTATGAGGGTCTATTTACAAGGTCTCATAGCAGACTCATGAGTCTCTCAAAAGGTCTTATAAGTGCAAATAATGACAATTTGGTAATAAGGACTTAAATAGTGTCATTTTATATAAATAGTTTACTGGAGGGTGCTAGTAAAAAAAATTAAAATTAAAATTCGATATTGCACAAAATTATAATTTAATTTATCTTTGGGTCTTTTATATTTTTTTTCTAATAAAATATTTAAATACTTTATATATATTTTTTTAAATCTTGTTTTTCGTTTTTTTTTTTTTTTTTTTTTTTTTTTTTAACAAAAAGTTGATGTTTTGGGAATAATCAAAAATTTTATAAATTGATTTAGAATCTTGTTTTTTCTTCACTTAGTTTCATTTAGGCGCAATAGTAATAGAATATATTGCAAATTTTGTATCAAACAGTAGGCTGGTGTAGTGGTTAAGTTGTTAGTTTTCACAATAAGTCATGGGTTCAATTTCCATACCCAACATTTTTATTTTGCATCCAAACAGTGAGCTGGGCTGGGCATGGGCGGGCTGGGCTGGGCTGGGCAGGGCATGGGCAGGGCTGGGGCGGGTTGTGGGCTGTGGTGGGTTTAAATGGGATTTTGATCTGACCTTGGGTTTTTATGACATTTGGATCTCACCCAGGGGCCTAGAGTCCAAAGCCCTAGACTATTCAGTTGAGAGAGAGAGAGCTGAGCGTGAAAATTAGGCTGCTGCAAACACTTTATATCTAGTACTACCTCTCTCTTGTTTCTCTTTTATTTTCTTTAAGATGGCATTTTCTGAGGGAAACGAATAAAGGTGTGTGTGATTGGCTTTGATTTAATTCAATTGAATTGTGAAATATTCCCCCTATTCTCATTTTGACTTTTTATAGTCAACCAAAATAAACTTTGACCAAACATTAGTGTCAATTTAATGATCACAATGAAATTATAAAAAATATTATTATTAAATCACTTAATGATTTACCAATTACAAATTTTAGAATTTCACTTGAATGATTAGATTGTCACCAATGGTTGGTCAAAGTTCATTTTTGTTAGGGGTGGAAATGGTTCGGTTTAGCTCGGTTTGGGGCAATTTAGAAGCCAAACCGCTATACATCGGTCTGGAGAAATCTCAAACCGAGCTGAACCACAAAATAGTCCAAGCCGAGCTGAGCTAAACCATCACGGTTCGGCTCGGTTTGAACCACGGTCTGATTTTACTGTTTAAACTGTTGCTTAACCGCGGTTTGAACCACAACTCTTACACCATACTATACCACTTAGCACTAGCAAGGACTGTAATCTTAAGTTACAGTGCAAATAAATCAAATAAATTTTTAGAAATTAAACACTGATGTTCATATGAGTATAAAGTCTAAACATAATGTAGACACTGTAAAACAAAAAATTGAATAAAAATGACAGCAAAATTGGAAGTAAAAAATTACAAGAAGAAGCATAATTGATGAAACTTACCTTTAATCGCCGGAAAATTGAAAGGTCGAGCTAGGGTTTCAATTAGCAGATGTCTTGATTCTCTTGAATAAGGAGGCCTGCGTAGGAGTGAGATAGAGGAAGGACGTTGGCCGGAGGAATGGCGTCGGCGGGTAGAAGGATGATGGCGGAAGCTAGGTCGTGGCCCGTAGGTGAGCTGAAGAAGATGAGAGAATGGAGACGATAGGGAATTAGGGATGACTGCGGAGAGATTTGTCGATTTGGTGAAAATGAATACTCAGTCGACGATAGGGTATCTCATTTAGGGTTTCCTAAAAAAATCTAACGGTTCATATTAAATCACTAAATTTAATCAATTGTCCATATAAGGGCTCTATGGTTCAGCTAGCTCGGCTCCACGGTTCAGCTCCACGGTTCAGCTCTACGGTTCGGCTCGTGGTTCAGCTCGAAACAGTTCGGCTCGGTTTGGCTCGAAGAGTCAGACCGTGAGCCAAACCGAACCGTGTGGTTTATCAATTTTCGAAACCGAGCTGAACCGCATAAGTTTAAAAACCGAGCTAAACCGCACGGTTTGGCTCGGCTCGGTTCCGAACCGCGGTTTGAGCTGAACCATTTCCATACCTAATTTTTGTTGACCATAAAAAGTCAAAAAGAGACTATCTTTCCAGGACAGAGAGAGTATATTTTTTTCAAAACAACTGTTAAATATTTTTAAATATTTTTTTTTTAAGCAAACAATAAGATTTTATTAGCAAATACACAAAGTTTGGACTTGGCAATCCACATGTGTGAGGGACGCTCAACCCAAATGGTGGGGCATTCGTTAACAAAAGAAGCCCAAGAAACAACACCGACCAAAACATTTGCCATTCGACGAAGTAAATGCATAGAGAAAAAAGATTTCGTATTGAGCATATCCCTGCCTGCACTAAAAAGGTTATTATTTGATATTATTTGAACGACAATAACTACTCCAATAAAAGAAACGCCAAATGGCAACGATTTAGTCTTATTTTTTTTTTCTGTTTTGACATCTACATTTGAGATTAACTTTTATCTTTTTTGAGTTTTGATTGCTAACTAAAATCAATTTTGAGCAATAATTTAAGTTGGTTTTAACTTTTAACTATCATAATTTAAACATAAAACTTGTTATTGATAACTTTCCGAGGTGAGTATATACTACTGATTATGCTCTTTGTTGTGCTAAAAAAAAAAAAAAAAAAAGAGGGAAAGTAAAATGTGTCCATACTTGAGTTTTATGCAATTGAAAGTGAAAACAGAGTAGCAAACAACCAAACACAAGAGTGACCAGAACTGGAAATCCAGCCAAACAAAAGCAGCCTCTAATTTTGAATTTAAGAATCCATGAGAATTATCAATTGACATCAACTGTTGAATAGTTTGGAAACAATGTTCTGACAGTAATTGAATCTAGTTTATTTGACTCATTCAAGTACAGATACATAACATGCCGCGTGCAACACACAAATTCAGATGTTAATTCCACTGAAAAGTGAAATCAGAAATACAAAAGCAGCGCCGCGTGCAACACACAAATTCAGATGTTAATTCCACTGAAAAGTGAAATCAGAAATACAAAAGCAGCATTACATTACATTACATTGACACAACCTAGAATAACAAAAACCGAAAGACATCAATGAGAGGGTAAAAGGATACTCTTTGGGAAAGAAGCAGTCCCGTCATTTGAAGCTCCAGTTATGTTGAGTATTGAAGTAACCATGTTGTAGATCTGAATATTCTCAAAAGACGGCACCTTTCTCCCCCTACCAAACCGAGGACCATGTGCTATAAATATCGTTCTCATTGAGAAAAATGCATTGTCATATCCATGAGCTCCACCACATTCTTTAATCTTCAAATCTTTCTCTTCAACCTTGAACCCCTCTTCGAGCAACCCAATAATTGGGGGAATTCTATCGCTATCAGAGTAATGCAGCCTACCAGGCAGCTCTTCTTTGAGATAAACTTTCAATTTATCTCCATTGTTTACTTTCCCGGACTTCAACCCCTCGTTCATCTTCGCTACCACATCTGACGGGGAAACTTTGGGTGGGGGCCGAATTGAGAGCACTGGAGTATAAGATTGAACCCACTCCTTACGTATTTTAATCCACGGAGCCAACTCATTCAAAAAGATTAGCTTTTTATCGCAAGTTCCGACCATCCCATGATCACCCACCATGATTATGTTAACATCTTCAAAAATCCCTCTTTTCTCTAATCCATGGATTAGTTTTCCAATCATCCCATCAATTCTAGCTACAGCCTCAGTAATTTGAGGATCATCAGGGCCAACTTCATGGCCCTGACTATCAGGATCCTCGAAATACAATGATATAAACGCGGGAATTTCGCTACTAGGCAAATCAAAATAATTCAAAACAGTATCGACTCGATCTTCAAAAGGAACAGAAGAGTTATAATGCATACAGTAAATGGAAGGGCAAGTCCAGGCGCCTTTGATTACCTCAGCTCCAGGCCAGAAATAGGAGGATGCCTTTAGGCCGTGATTGACCACGGTCTCCCAGAGGGGCTCTCCAAGCCACCATTTGGGTTCTTTGCTGGCCAAGGTGAAGATGTCGCCATTTACTGGATCACGGAAATAGTTGTTGATGATTCCGTGGTGATATGGGTATAATCCGGTAACGATGGAGTAATGATTGGGGAAGGTTAGAGTAGGGAAAACGGGGATGAGACCGGTTTCAGCTTCGGTGCCATTGTTGATGAGGCGGTGGATGTTGGGAGTTGGGGTTTTGAATTGGTAGCCGAATCGGAAGCCGTCGGAGGAGATGAGGATGACGACTGGGTGAGTGAGTTTGTTGAGTGGACGGGCGAGGTGGGAGGTGGAAAGAGGAGTTGGACTACGGTGGTGGTGTTGGGAGGTGGAGAAGAAGAGGAAGGCGAAGGAGGCGGCCAGTGAGAGGGAAATGCAGGTGGTGAGGAGGAGAGAGAAGCGGAGGGCGGTGGAAGTGGGAGTGGGAGTGGGAGTGGTGGGAGAGAGGAGGGCGGCGGTGTGATTTGGTTCGTCGCCGGTGATTGGGATCTGGTTTGATGTATCCATCTGGTAGGGTTTGGAAGTAGCAGTGGGAGGGGAGGAGTGAGATTATAGTAGTATAAGGCATGGTCGCCATGGCTCAATTATTAATGATTATTTTGGCCTCGAACAGTCCAATTTGGGAAAACGCAGAAAGGATTTCATTTTATATTGTGGACTGACATTTTCTCCGGTCATCTTGCCCATTGCTTCGCGGTGGTGGCGGATCGGGCATGTGCAGCATGCTTTCAACAATAAAGAGGGCTTGACTAACTAACCTATTATAAAATGTTACTAGCACATTATGGTCATTTAACTGTCCTATTATAAGTGCTTCTTTTTCCGATAATCATACTCTATAATTTACGTGGTTATTGGTTAATTATATTAAATTTTGATTAAAAAATAGAAAAGATAACTATCTCCATTAGGGGTGTAAATGGTTCGGTTTGGGGGAATTTACGGACCGAACCACTAGTCATCGGTTCGGTTTGGTTCAAACCGCGGTCTAGACCGTGATTTAGACTACGGTTCAAACCATGATTCAAACCGTAACTCATTATTTGTTTGAATTTCCGTGATCACGGAGGAAGAGCGAAAGATGCGTGTCTTTAAGGGGAAAGTCAGAGGAAGAGAGAGGCCGAAGGAAGAAAAACACTTTACAATATCGATCTGGGAGAGAACTTGGTTTTTCATGTGTCACAATTAAGATAACAAATAATGAAATTAATACTTGAATAAGATACAAAACATGGGTTAGTATTTTTATTGGTACAACAATAAATACTAATAAATATACGGAAAAAAATTAAATAAGATACAAAATGGGGGGAGGTTAGGATAATTAGTTTATGTTATGTGGTTTGGTTTGGTTTGGCGGTTCGGTTTGGTGGTTTCAAGCCGCGGTTTGGGAGGTCAAACCACAAACAAAACCGAACCAAGTGGTTTGTCAATATTTGAGATCGAACCGAACCATTCGTGCTTGAAAACCAAACCAAAAACCAAACCGCACGGTTTGGTTGGGTTCGGTCTCAAACCGCGGTTTGAACCAAACCACTTACACCCCTATATAATTTTAAATCTTGTTAGTGATAACCAAATAAAAATAAATTTTATTTTTTAGACTTTAATTTGGATAATTTTCTTTTTCTATTAGTTTAATCATATTAATTACTAAAAATGCAGAATTATCATTCCAGGGGGAGTATGTAAATCATGTTGGAGTTTACTTCACATTTCCAACTGCGAGTCAACATCATATTTGAGTAAATCTTTTTCACAGTTTCAACTGTATGTATCTCAAACCGAGGTGATGACTAGCTACCTTATATCCTTATTTAAAATCGCATCAGATCCAAAAGGCATAACTACTGACCGAGATGGGCAATGATAAACAATGAAACTAAAACTTGTTACTAGCTAGCTCAGTCAAACACCCAAAAATATCTTCCGAGCATTTCAAATTACAATCAACTAAAGCACCAAAAACACAAATTCCCAGCTATTAAACACGGTCAAAAATACTTGAATCTAGTTTATTTGCCTTCATACAAGTATAGATTCATAACATGAGTGAAATACACAAATTCATATGCTAGTTCCAACGAAAAGTGAAACTAAAAATACAAAAGCAGTATTACATTGACTCAAACTAGCATAACAAATAGTAACCTAGCTTGATTCAAGGCATCAATATCATTTCTACGTACCTGCTGTTGTCAATGACGGGATAAAAGAATCGTATCCGGGAAAGAAGCAGTCCCGTCATTAGAAGCTCCAGTTATGTTGAGTATTGATGTAACTATATTGTAGATCTGAATATTCTCAAAAGACGGCACCTTTCTCCCCATACCAAACTGAGGACCGTGTGCTATAAATATAGTTCTCATAGAGAAAAACGCATTATCATACCCATGAGCTCCACCACATTCTTGACTCTTAAAATCTTTCTGTTCAACCTTGAACCCTTCTTCGAGCAACCCAATAATAGGGGGAATTCTATCGCTATCAGAGTAATGCAGCCTACTAGGCAGCTCTTCTTTAAGATAAACTTTTAATTTATCCCCATTGTTTACTTTCCCAGACTTCAACCCCTCGTTCATCTTTGCCACGACTTCGGAAGGGGAGACTTCCGGTGCAGGACGGATTGAGAGCACCGGAGTATAAGATTGAACCCAATCTTTAGGGATAGCCAAATCATCCAAAAAGATAAGCTTTTTATCGCAAGTTCCGACCATACCATGATCACCCACCATGATTATGTTAACATCTTCAAAGACCCCTCTTTTCTCTAATCCTTTGATCAGCTTTCCAATTAACCCATCAATTCTAGCTACAGCCTCTGTAATTTGAGGATCATCGGGGCCAACTTTGTGGCCCTGATGATCGGGATCCTCAAAATACAATGTCATAAAGGAGGGGATTTCGCTACTAGGCAAATCGAAATAATTCAAAACAGTATCGACTCTATCATCAAAAGGAACAGATTCATTATAAGGCATACAGAAATTCAAAGGGCAAGTCCAGGAGCCTCTGTTTACCTCGGAGCCAGGCCAGAAATAGGTAGCTGCCTTGAGGCCGTGATTGACGACGGTTTCCCAGAGGGGCTCGCCGAGCCACCATTTAGGTTCGTGGCTGGCCATAGTGAACGTGTCTCCGTTGACTGGATCGCGGAAATAGTTGTTGATGATACCGTGGTGATATGGGTATAATCCGGTAACGATGGAGTAGTGATTGGGGAAGGTTAGGGTTGGGAAGACGGGGATGAGACCGGTCTCAGCTTCGGTGCCGTTGTTAATGAGACGGTGGATGTTGGGAGTTGGGGTTTTGAATTGGTAGCCGAATCGGAAGCCGTCGGAGGAGATGAGGATGACTACTGGATGAGTGAGTTTGTTAAGTGGGCGGGCGAGGTGGGAGGTGGATAGAGGAGCTGGGTTAGAATGGTGGGCAGTGGAGAAGAAGAGGAAGGCGAAGGAGGCGGCGGCGGAGAGGGAGATGCAGGTCGTGAGGAAGAGAGAGAAGAGGAGGACAGTGGTGGTGGTGGTGGTGGTGGATGATGGTTTTGAAGTGGGGGTGGTGGGAGAGAGGAGGGTGGCGGTGGGATTTAGTCGGTCGTCTTCGTCGTTGGCGATTGGGATCTGAGTTGGTGTCTCCATCCCGCTCACCCGAAAAGTGGACGGAGGGAGACGGAGAGATTGACGGAAGATGAGAATCGAGTGGGAATATTCGGAGTAGGAGTGGCCGGAGATGTAGTTGGGAAAGTTAGGTAATGGACTGCCGTCGCTCAATTATGGGTTAGTTCGGCCTCCCTCGTGGAAGAAACAATTTTATTTTATTCTCTATCACTAGTAATTTAGCCGGTAAGGGTGAAACTAGTTTCTTCATCATCAGTTATAAAAAAATCATGTTTTTAATGAGTTTAAATTTGAGGGTTTAGGGTTTTAGGCTTAGGGTGTAAGAGTTAAAAACATGATTTTTTATAACTTATGAGGAACTAGTTTCCTCCAAAACACACTCTAAGAGAATGGGATGACAACGATTAGTAAACTAATTTAAAAAGAAAAGGAGATACACCTAACAAATGATAACTTGAAATACTTTATAGTATGAGAAGCTTCTCCCTTTTTACCCATGTTTTTGAGAAGTTATCTATTTGAATTTCATTATAAGAAATGGGGATGACTTGCAAGCCAATAACGTTGAAGTATGAGGAGAGTGAACAATCAAAAGTCTTTTCGATAACGTTTAAGCCGTTTATCAAAACTCAATGAGACCATTCATTTATGTGTAGAGATTCAACTTAATATATCATATTTGGTTTATTTTTAGATGAACGTAAACTCTAATGGTTCATTCATCGAAGATTTTGTTATACTTTCAATATAAACTTCATGATCCTTAATATGTTCTCAACCTTTGAAATTTTATAACCTATAATTGTAACTGAAATAGTAATTGCTTAAGTCATAATAGTTTTATTTTGTTAATTTGGTGTTATGGATTATCAATATGACTATTGGAATTCCTTCAAAATTTAATAATAAATTAAAGTTAATATTGTTCATTATAAATTTAGTTTTAAATTTTGACATTTCAATTCTCTATTCTAGATTATATATATGAGTATTGCATCTATAGAAGATGCCTATAAGTAGAATTAGTCTTTTATAGTATTTTAAAATAATAAATTAAAGATAATAGTATCCTATATAGTTACTAATAAGATTAGCTAATACTATTAGCTAAGAATGAGAAAGAATTAGTGTAGTAACCTCTTAGTTCTAGGGCACTGCTGACATGATTTCACGAGACCTAGATTTTAGATGAGTTATTATAGTAATAGTTAATAGTAATTAGTTAAAACTATTAAAAAACAAATTAACTTTAAAATGGCTATATCTGAGATTTATAACTCAAAATGATTTTTTAAAAAAAAAATACCGTTGTGTTCGTCTCGACGAGACGAATAAAACTACATAGGTCTTGATATGGTTTGTTTTTTTAAAAAAAAAAAAATTTTTTACACACAAAAAGTTTGAGTTGCTTTGTCAGGTGAGATGTAACACTCTGTTCTAATAAAAGTAACAGTTTTATATTCAAAAAGTAACACTTTTTACAGTCAAATGTAACAGCAATTTTACAAAAAAAAAATTGGGTTTGCATTTCAATTGTTACTTTCTCAATAAAAAATTGTTACATTTCAGATATAATGTTACATTTAAGAATATAAATTGTTACAATTGAGAAAAAAAATGTTACATTCATTTTTTATAAAATGTAACATTAGTTTAGTTTGTCAATCCTATGTTAATTTTGGGAGAAAAAAAAGGTGTTACATTTGAAAAAATGAGTGTTACATTCCTTTTTAAAAAGTGTTACATTAGTTTAGTTGCCAATCTTTATGTTATCTTTATCTAATGCAGCAAAATTGTGGTATATTTTTTTTTTAAAAAAAGTGTTACATTTGAATAAAAAAAGTGTTACATTTTATAATAAGTGTTACTTATGTTAGAGGAAGAAAAGTTGGGGTGGCAAAAAAAAAAAAAAAATCTCGGCAAAAAAAATAAAATTAAATTAAAAACGGCTCGGCTCGGCGCCGTCGCACGCCGTGCGACGGTTGTACCAGAGACCGCCTCTAATAGTAATAGTAACCTATATAATAACTAATATCTTTAACTAATAATATTAGCTAATAAAAAGAATATCAAAAGTCATTTACAATTTAGGCTGGTGATGACATGGCTTTACCAAAAGCAAACATTAGCCAAGACATGTCCACGGGGAGATTCCACAACCCTCCGTCTCAGCTTTTAATATATATAGATTTCATACAAGAACGTGGTCTCCCTGTTTCTTTGATTTTTTTTTTTTTTTTTTTTTTTTAATTTAAATACTCCCATGGTCTTTAGTCTCTGTTTTTTTTATTATTATTATTGCGAATTAATTTTAATCAATAATTTAAGTTACTTTTATTTATCCAAATAAAAACTTAAAAACTTTTTATTGATGCATCATTATAAATATTATTAATGTTAATTTTTAGATTCTCATTAATTAAGATGATTAAAAGAAAATTAAATTATTACTCAAGTTTCATTCAAACTACCAATGAGAAAGATGGACTAACTTTTTTGGACAGAAAGAGTATTAATTATTGTGTCATTCATTCAATGATTACTGTTTAATTTTTTTTAAAAAAAAAACTTAAATTGTATCGATAAGCATTGGTGTTATTCATAACTTTCATGAATTTTATGGGAGGAGATTTGTTTCATGTAATATCAAATTTAGCGTCAATCAATTTTGCATAAAAAAATAATTTAGTATACATTATTTTTTAGTTCTTCAAATCTTTGCTTTACATCTTGCTATGTTCTTTGATTTCACTCCTTTGTCTTCTCTCATTTGTTAATAGTTTTTGCCTTATCTCCATGTTGAGAGCCTTTGTATTTTATTTGTATTCATTGTGCAATACTTACGATGCTGGGTTGGGCATTTCTTATCTACTCAAATGTATCACTTTGTCATGTTTTCAACGCCAAATTGTTCCCGTTTAGAGGTTTTCTGAAGGCTTGTGTTAGGCCATGTACAAGCGTATTCAATTTTTTTTTTTAGGAAATTTAGGGTAACGCTTACAAACATTAAAAAATAAAATAATTAACTTTTAATATTATGAGATAAAAGGAGTATTTAATATTTTTAATATTAAAACTAACTTACTCCATCTGTCTCGGAATAAATGTCATAGTTGATAAAGAGGCGGTCTCTTGTGAGAACACATAGATCCGTCTCATATAAGAGACGGGTCGACCCATGACCGTGTACAACATTCTCTGTGAAGCGTAAGATCCTTACACATGCTCCACTCAAAATATGTCACGTGGCAAACCGAAAAAATACCTTAAAAAAAAAACCGCGGGTCATGGATCTGGTTCATGGGTCAAAAATGACATGTCTCTACTATGAGACGGGTTATGTTGTTCTCGTACAAGTTTTTGTCGTTGATAAATTAGTGTTTTTAAGATTTTAGTTGGATTTCCTTTTTTCCCCCAACCTATTCATATGGATAGACTGACAAGTCATATAGCATTACAATGCTTGTGCTTATTAGAATGAGCAGTATAAGAAGATCACCCAATTTCATACTCAATTTTTTTGTAAGCTGATATTTATTTTGAGACAAACGAAAATAAAAAGTGAGACATTTAACTCATTATAATTACCTAATGTACACACTTAAAAAAGTAAAAACAAGATATTTCTCCTTCCCATAGAAATCAAAATGGTGAGCATGGTGAGGTTGTCCTGCTGACAGTGCAACAACTACTTTGTGGATAAGATCATGTGATTGATTCCCTCAAATCTCCTCCAAAAAAAATATTCAAAGAATCGCTTTCCAAAAGAAGAAACTTTTTAACAGAATTGAAAAACAAAGAAATGCTTAGAATCAACAGCTTCAATTCCATCCCCAGCAACTGCCACTTTGAGGATCGGAATCACATAATTAGTGCATCACTTCTCCCCAATACCTTTCTCCCTGCTCGGAATCATTGCCATTTATCCTTTGGCCGAAAAAGAGGGGTTTCACTTTCAAACAATGTTGCCGGAACAAAAATTAAGGCTGTTCTTGAGACACCAGTATTGTGGGCGGGAAGGGTTTGCATCTTTTATGCCCTATTGAAGTCTGGTTTGGCTGGATCTCCTTCTAATCCTCTTTTATCCCCAGGTCAGAACTTCTTCCTCATCAACCTCTGTGTGTGTGTGTGTGTTTTTATATGATTATGTGTTTTGGGTTAATTTGTTTTCTTTCTTTTGGTGGATTTGTAGAAGTGGCAAGTGGTGGTGGTGGTGATTTGGGATTCTTCAAGTGGTTTGAAGAGTTTCATGGGAAACCAGGTTTGTGAGTATCTACTGTCCACCAAACAAAAATTAATTAGTTCAACAACTGACTTCATCTGTGAAGGGATTTCAGTTTTCATGATTAGTGTTTTTAATGGAAAATTAGTTCATTATTGTTTATTGAATGCTTAAGAAGATCATCAACTTTGAGACTTCCTTATTCAAGAAAAAGAACATAATGAAAAAAAGTATAAACAAAAATTACGAAAAAGTAACGCCGTTGCCGGGGATCGAACCCAGGTCACCCGCGTGACAGGCGGGAATACTTACCACTATACTACAACGACCTTGTTGTTTACTGCACTTTGTCTACCACAATTCTCCATTCCCAGCTAACTAGCTAAGTCCATAACAACTTTCAGCAAGTGCATGCTAGATTGCTATATAATTTTCAACTTAGGGACTCCACATCAATATTTTATAATTTTTTCATGCAAGCATTTATTCTATGGTACATATTAGTGAGACCCACTATACATACATTGAAAAAAGAGGTTCACAAGCCCTCCACGGGTAGCTCAGCAATAAGGAGGTGAGGGATGGGAAGAGAGGTTTTGTGTTCGAGTGGGAGGAGCAGCTTGGTGACAAGTGATGTAAAAGAAAAGAGGTTCACAAACTTGTACTCATTGTGTCCCACTTACACTATTCATTATTGCTATTCATGTACTCCCTCCGTTTCATGTGAATTGAGACAAAAAAAAATGGCATAATAATTAAGAGAAAGTAGTGAATGTATGGTGGAAAATGAAGAGAGAGAATGAGTAGGGTAAATAGTAGTGTTGGTTGGATAAAATGAGTGGTGGAAAATGAAGAGAGAGAATTAGTGGGTTTAAATGGGTGGGGTTGGGTGAATATAAAATATTAAAAAGTTTACCATTTTGGGCAGTCTCAATTGAGGTGAAAAGGACGAAAAGGGAAATAAGTCTCAATTCACATGAAACGGAGGGAGACAGTATGTGGCTATTCATGTACGTGGGTTATCTGATCTCTATCTAGCCACTCCAATTAGACAGCTATGGTTAAGAGTTAGTGCACCCTTGATGGAAGCATGTAAATTCCATTTGTTAGTGATTTAAGTATTTATGCCGGGTAAATATAAAGTCACAAAAAAGTTCACAAAATTTGGCTTACAAAGTGAGGTGTCATGATTTTTATTGGTGCTTTTAATTAGAGTGTGCCGGGTCTACAACCGATTCAACCAATAAAATATCGCCACCTCGTTTTGTATCCATCATTTTGTAAACTTCTTTTGTGCCCCTAGCATTGCCCATTTATGCCCTACAAATAAAATAATTAGGTCAGTAATCTAACATGATCTAACATCCAAGTTATAGACCAACAAAAGCTTCTGAATCCAAATTGTTTTCTAAATTTTCTGCAAAATAACCAAATCTCTAGCCTAGCACATAGAAAAGGAGATCAGAGTTGCTTTCATATTCTTTAGTCATATCTTGATTCTGGAGAGATAAAGGTTTTGCATTGCATTCAATTCAATAATATAATATTTGCTTGTTTGGTAAATGGAAGTTACAGCTCCTGCTTTGAACAGATAAAGAAGCAGCCGAGAGAATGAAGTTTGTCAGCAAATGGCATCCTACAACTAAGGGTACACTTAAGCGGAACTACAGGATAGCGTCTGCATCTGTAGGGCGTCGCCTTCTTAAAGCCGTAGCTTCCATGCTCTCTGATGATGATACTTTCATCGATGCTACTTCCCACAAGGTTATACTACTTCATTGAACTAAAACAATTTTATTCGTCTAAACTTCTTACTCACTCCGTCCCAAATTGACAGTCTCATTTGAATTTTTAAACATTTTAATGTTACATTATAAGTTTTGAAAATTAAGTGATTTTCAAGCCCTAATTTTGGAAACAGGAGTAACTTTTTTGGACAAACAAGGAAATGGGCTATCATTTTGGGACGGAGGGAGTATTGGTTCTTGACGCAGTTAATAAAGGGGGATCAGCAGTCTGAAATGCTCTTGTGTGTTTGTAGGGTTGTCAGATTAGGAGGGAGAGCGCTCATGGAGAATCGGTTTGCTGTAACAATGTTAGAGCTTTGTTCGATGAGCTCCCGACTCCTCACTTGACTGTCGAGATCACGCCTTTTCCTGTAGGTCCTCTGACCGAGAAGGATTATGCCAAGGCTGAAAAGTTAGAGAAGGTTCTCAGATCTGGTCCTTCAGTTTGATCATCATCTTAAGCTTCTTTGTATGTAAAATGGTTAACTTTATGTAAATATATATGGAATCAACAAAATCTTGGGTTCATGTTCATTTAGCACCCACTTCTTTAACCTGTAATTTATAACTATCTTTGACAACAAACCAAATCTTGGGCTTCATGTACATTTAGCATGCACTTTCTTATCCTAATAGCTGAGACATTTCTCTCTTATTAAGATAAGAGTGTTATTTCATTGCTATAATTCTCTACAACAATGTCAAATGTAGATATGGGATACAATCAACAAACTACTAATTTCCTTTCAAGAGAGGTAATGGAAGGTGATTATACTTGTTTCTATTACAAGACTGGATCACTGCCTTAAAAATTCAGATAAGAAGTTGTCGCTGAATCTTTTATTATTTCACTCCAACTGAGGCCATCAAGTCCTCGTATTCTGGATCACTCTCCTGCTTTCTCATGATCTGAGGCCTTGGAGGTGCAGAAGTCGGAGAAAATGGATCATATATTTGATGCGGTCCAGATGGGCGAAAAGCTGGTCCACCAGGAGGAAAGGAGGAATTGCCACTGAAATGCTGATTTGCAGGAGGCAATATATTTTGGGGTCGACTTCCCATACCCTGATAGTCTTGCTGATGTTGCATAGCATTCCCTGGCCTCGGTGAGAAAGGACCTGCCATATTGATACCCTGAGGCGCTTGATTAAAGTGCCTCGGTCCCATCTGTGGACCTGGACCATGAAATGAATGATGTGGAGATGGAGGAGCAGGCATAGTAAATTGAGCTCGGGGTTGACTCATCTGATTGCTAGGTTGTGGTCTTGAGAAACCTAGCAAGCCAGGTGACAAAGCAGGACTGTTCATCCCTGGACCAAAAGATGGAGAATGAGGTGGCTGCAAGGTCAGATTTTGAGGAGGCATAATATGAGGTCTATTCTGACTTCCTGGCCCCGGAATCATTTGTCTGGAAGAATTTTGTGGCCGATGAGGCTGAAAAGTAAAATTGTTACTACTGGGAAGAAGTGGTTTTGGTGGTGTAACAGAAGGAGGTGTTGGGGGCATTGCCTGAGGTGAAGGAATTTGTGGGGATCCTGACATATGGTTAGGTGGAAATGGCTGTTGAGCACCTTGATGCACCGGTGCTACAGATGAAGGTTGGGAAGCTGATGGCCAAAATGGTATGTTAACGGGTGCATTATTCAGTTGTGGTGCTCCTGTGGGTGGTTGGGACCATCCAGCAGAGGTCAATGGCCGATCAGGAAATGGAAATGGAGCAGATTGATGCGATGATGGCCCGGATGGCCTAATATTTTGGTTTGGCCCAAATGACGATGGTGTGTTAGTGGTAAAAGGAGGTGGGGCTGAAAAATTGGGTTGACCGGGGGAGGACTGCATTGGTGGGCCAGCCTGAAGCATGTATGGGCGCTGCAAAACTTGAGGTGCTGGCTGTGGTCTGCTGGTTGGAGCGAAAGGAGGGTTCTGGAGAACTGGACCGAACCCCGCAGACATAACGGGTCGTAGACCAAACGGTGAAGGTCCATTTGAGAAGTCTGTGGGTGATGACGATACATGTATGGGATTGCTGGGTATGTGTGCAGAAGTATTTGGAAACTGAGGGTTCATATATCCTGAGGGTTGGCCTGCAGGAAACCATGTCGGATACGGCTGAAACTGGCCCATGGGTGGCGTTTGTCCAGAACCCACGAATGGTTGAGCTTGTACCTGATTTACTAGAACAGGAGAAAATGTAAAGGGGGCAGGTGGGCCTTGGCTGGGTATTCCACTATTCACGTTATCTCCAGAGACAGCAACTGATGCCGATGAAGCAGCCACATTATTTACCTAACAAAATAATGCCACAATTTCAAAATATAACTAGGCCGGAGAAAAAAAAAAATTGAAAGCGAGTTTTGTTGTAATACTGAGCATAAATAAAAAAAAGGGTAAACAATGATAAAGAACTCACTGGAACTGGGATGACCACCAGTTCAATTAGAGAAACTGCAGCATCAACCTTCTCATATGTCTCTGCACTTACGTGAACATACAGTTCTTCATAATCGCTTTTTGTTTCATTTCCATCAGAGAGTTTTATTTCCACCTGGTTGTAACACAGGAAAAATGTTAAGAGCTTCATTTCGGTAGCAGCTCGGACCTGCCAAAAATGAAGTATGGCCTGAACTCTATTTCATCCACCAGGTACACATAGATGAAGAAAACTAATGAAAACATGGGAGATGAGTCTGAGGGAATAAAAGAAGCTCATTCCAGTGCATATGGATATTAAGAAAGAAGCGATGAGGGTGTAAATCAAGAAAAATACCTCTTTTTTCGTATCTGCTTTGGTACCATAAACTCGTATTTTAACTCCTGTTTCCTGATTTGCAAGTATAAAATTAAATGCATCAGTTCCAAAACATTATGCGTGTTTCAATAAAGTTTGTATTTGATAATTCTTCTAGCATTAGCATGAATTTGTTTCTCCCCAATCAAATTAGTCTAATTTTTGTTCATGATCATGAGAAAAAAAGCTAACACAAACAGCTAAAACTCATTTTGGTCACAACAGCTAATATGAGGCTACCTTTTCCAGTCGCTTTTGTGTATCACCTGCAGGTCCAAAAATTAGACCAATAAAATTGTACCCAGGATATTCTTTGATCTGCAAAGACAAAAATGCAGAAGATTTCTTAAGGAGCTAGGCTTCATGTGCGTCACAAGACCTAAGTCTATCATGCAACAGGAAAGAAGCAATATCGTTAATGCACAAAGCCTGAATATGTCCACACCGATCAAGCATATAAAATTAACAAGAAGGCATAACATTCCAGAATAAACAGGACCTTGGCCCTTTAGAGCAAACAGAATAAACGACCAAAAGATATGTGGCATAACTCGAAATTGGGAAATTAGTCTATATAAACAACTAATAATCTCAACATGAAAGACTTTGAACTTTTCTCACATCATTCAAACGTTCATGTATGAGATGGCCCATATTTGGCAAAAACTATTGTACGAATGATTGTTTTTAAACATCCTGTTAATCTAACAGCCAAAAAATTACTCTGTGATATTCTGACTCTTAAATAAAACTTCCCCGTCCCCAGATTTTCAGTTTCTAATGGAGGTTTCTGGTTCACATTTAGTAGTACATGTACTTTCATACCATTAATGAGAGCATTATGTCATTCCAAGTGCAATGAGGATATGATAGTTAATTAGATGACTTTCGTAATTCTGGAAAATGAATACTCATCATATGGGTACATATTTTGAAAAGTGAAAACTCATTTAGGGACGATGGAGTACTTCTTACTGCTGGCTTGCGCTGCAGATTGATATATCGAAGGTCTTGACAATCTACGAGTTGCTCTAGGAAAGCTCCATGGTTCCTATATTATGAATGTTGCATTGCTGAAAAATTATGATGACCGAATTGTAATAATGCCAATAAGATTGGCACAACCTGGAGATTACATCTCCTTCTAGCCACCAATATATCCAGAGTGACTGTATCATGTATGCACTATGAATGGAGATTCCCTCTATAACTAACAAGATCCATCGTTCCATTAATACTATTATTGCAAGTCCATATATGTCATCCGTGGTTAGAATGGATATCATGTTCTCAGGTAATAGTTTCTATACTGCCTCTGTCCCAAGAAGTTTGACTCAATTAACTTTTTATGGTCAACACAAATGAGCTTTGACCAAAATTGATGCCAATTTAATCATTAAGTAATTTATCAATAACAATTTTTAGAATTTCATTATAATCATTAGATTGACAGCAATGTATGATCAAAGTTAACGTGTGTTGACCATAAAGTCAAGCGGGGAAAAAAAAAAAAAACTCATTATCCTTGATCTCTGAAGCCAAAATCTCTCAGAATACGAATTTTCATGTCCTAGACTTCAGGAAAATAAGATGGCAGATTTCCAACGTACATATGAATGACAGATTCCATTATTCAATGTTTTGTATAAAAGTTTACCATGTTAATATCAGAAAGCATACAAAGTTTGTTTGAAGAACAAGTCAAATTAATGAACCCTGGGGAAGAAAGGAATGAGTTATCCAAGCACTATCCGAGAAAACATTTTAGTGCAATCACAGACCACATCATCACATGTAAAGCTATGTTCATTTCAGGCTGTCAACTACCAAACCCTAACCACTAACTCCTGTGTGTAAAAGTTCCATATGATGTTTTCCACAAACTTAAACGTAAATGAAGCTCCTACACTATGTTCAAATGTCTCTTGAAAGCTAGCATACAAGTAAAAATAAAGATAACAATAAGTTGACATAGACAAGGTAGGTCCCATCTCTTTACTCACAGGGATTGAAACTTTAGCCTCTTTCAACAATGGTTTGTAATCAGCTGGGGCCTTGTAGCTTGGATTTAACTTCAATATCTCACCTGAAGATTGTCAACAACTAAGGACGCCATATGCAACATAAGCAATATTGGAACATTAACTCAACAATAGGGTTCCGTTAACCATACCAATAGCCTCACGCTTTTCAAGCTCCAACAGTTTCGATTTCTGGATCATGATATTGTGAGTTATATGGTTGATTACCAAACATACACAACAAGAAAATATAGGTATGCGGACGAGTTATACCTCTTGCTGTCCTGAAGACTCTCTCCCAGCACTTTGAGAAGCTCCTGGTGAATCTTCATCATCCCCAACCTCCAGCATTCCTGAGCTAAGCAGTTGCGTAATTTGATCCACCCTAGTCTGCTCAAAATTTTGTATAACCACACATGAATCAATATCACCTATAGTGCTACCTAAACTGTAAGTCTGTAATTCATGAATGTTATTCACACAGCAAACACTGACATAGCACCCAATGGGTGCAAAAGACTACATTCGATTCTCAGTTTATAGCAGCTGAGAAATAAGAAGTTCCTCCAGAAAAAGGGCTATAAAGGCTTCCAACCCATGTAAAAACTTAGAATGAAACTACTTACAAGACTAATGATAAATATACAGGAATCATAAAAAGGCAATATAGCTCTTCAAGAACCTGATACGCCAAGGCTCTTCCTTTTCTAACAGAAGCATCCTGTGTCAAATCATGGCCCCATTTAGTTCTCCTCTGCACCTGTTTAGAGATTTCCTTACTCTCTGTATCATTGTCTCCCTGTTTTTTACCACCTCGAAGTAGAGGAACTAAAGAACCTGATAACTTGTTTCTGGGTATTACGAATCCGGCTTTTGTTGCAAACATAGAAATCTTAGGGCTATTCATGGATGAAGCAGTGGGAGGAGTCGTTTCTGTGGTTTGAACTCCATGTTCAACCTGAGATGCCAGCTCAACCTTGGTGCTCATCTTGCTAGCACAAGCACACTCCCTCCTGCAAGTAAGTAAATTCTGTACCAAATAAGTATCATAATATCATGTAACAATGAAACCGTCAAATGAAGGAATTAATTGATTTTGGAAAGTATTGTGTGCAACTGCTTGTCCCAAATGCCTTTGAGCATTTCAAAATATCTTAGCTAATACAGTTCCCATCATTTTTTATTCATTTACTTCTATATGTGCTGCAGCAAATTACAAAAATCAACCAGATTCTTAGCTAACACAGGTCCAATCTTTTCGCCTCTTTCTTTCAAAGAAAAACACACTACGAAGAAGTAGCAAACTAAGAGGAAACAAAAATATTATGCAAGAGCCACAAAACAACAAAATATGCTGTTGAAATATCCCAAAAAAAAGGCCTCCAACTATCCATTAACATTGAACTTAGAATGTGATAAGATGAAAATGAGAAATTCTAAGACTAAAATTGGAGTAATATAGCAATCAATCCTTCTCTCCGCAAGTTAATAACAGTAGTCAATCTCAAATGCACAGATGGATAAACTCAAAAAACCAAACCCTAACACATACGCATATAACACACCTTAACTTATAGAAACTGGAGTGAAGATCTACACACGTATAACGTACTGTATTTAAGAGAAAATAATTAGAAGGAATCGACGGCGGGAAATGAGAACTGAATACCCGACGGTCCGGCGAACTCTGCAAAGTTAGTCCCGGGAAGGGTTTTGGCTGTTAGTAACACAATTAGGCTAAATATACGCCTCTCGAGTATAAAATTATAAATAAGTCCCCCAGGCTAAAATATAAATGAACGAGATAACGGAAGTGGTTTTATCTCGTTATTCAGGAGTCACGACTCAGTCAGGACTTGGGATTCAATTTAGTAAATTAAAAAAAAAAAAAAAAAAAAACACGAAAATGCAATCTTCTCGCTACTAAAAGTAAAATTTCAAAGTAATTTGAGTTGCCTTATGGAAAACATTTTTTCCTAAAGGAATTTTTTTTTTGCAAAAGGTAATAGTTACTATAACTAAATATAACAAACGTGTTACTTATATGTAACAGTTTGTGTACATAAAAGTAATACATATATACAGAAAAGTAACAATATTTTTTTTCTTCATTTGCCAAAAGTAATACTTATTATAACTAAAATGTAACGAACGTGTTACTTATGTGTAACAGTGTTAATACATAATTGTAACACATATGTATAGAAAAGTAATAATTCAACCATTTACACTTTAGAACTAAAAACACTTGTGTTAGTAGCATTGTGAAAATAAGAAAGTAACAATTTTTATAAGCGAATGCTACATTTTACTTGTCTAATAACATTGTAAAACAGTTACGTTTACTTGTATAATAGTATATCAGTATAACGATAATTACATTTAGTATTACAGTTGAAAGATGAGTAATTTTTATTTTTTTTTTTTTTGTAAAACTGGTGTTACGTTTACTTATAAACAATAGTATTACTTTATAAGTAACACAGTTGTTACATTTAGTTATACTAAGTATTACTTTTGGCAAACGAAATAAACAGTCAAAAAAAAATATAAAAAAAATAATAATAACGGGGAAAAAAACAATTTTTTTAATGAAAAAAAAATAATCATTTTTTTTTTTGCCAATGGGTCGCTGCCACATGGCAGATTTTGAGTGGAGCATGGGTTGGGATCCTATGCTTCGTGGAGAATGTTGTACATGGGTCATGGGTCGACACGTCTCTTCTATGAGACGGATCTAGGTGTTCTCGCAAGAGACTACCTCTAAAATGAAACATGTTTTACGCGAAGCTTAGCCTAAAACACGATGTTTAGCAGATTTTCACAAGTAATTTAAGGTCTGCATATATCTTATTAATAATAAATAAGTTTTTTTTAAAAAAATCAATTGAAACATATTATTAATGATTTAACAAACGTTTAGAAGTCGACTATCCACAAAAGTCGGAAGTTAGACCCAAACGATGGGGGCTCGCAATTACAAACATTGCCCTAAATATTACATTTGCCAACATATTGGCATTTTGATTTATCAATTGCAAAGAAAAATGAATATTCCTACTAAGCACATCCAGGCCCGGCTCAGCTCAATCATTTTAGGGGCCCTGTGCCAAAACAAAAATATCGGCCCTTAGAATTTTATAAACTTACACAATATATATATATATATATATATATATATATATATATATATACTCCCGTCTCATTTCAAATTTTAAAATTAATCACAATAAATTCAAAAAAAAAAAAAAATTATTAGACCAAAGATTAAAACACAGAAACAGCCACCCAATAAGACCAAAGTTTAAGGAAAAAAAAAGATCAAGGTTTTTGAATCAGACCAGATTGCTTCAAGAAGAATTAGAGTATTAGACCAAAGATTAAAACCCAGAAACAGCCTCCCAATTAAGAACCTAAAAATTTTAACCAGTTGGATTCAGTTAAAAACCAAGAGTTAGGGCTTCAAACTTGATTTCAAATCTGAAATTGAATCTCTAAATTTAAATTATGAAAATCCAAGACGTGAAAGTTTAAAGTTATTACCGAGCTTCATGAGACGTGAATCATGGCCTTGGCGGCTGGCAAGGAGCACGATCGGCGGACGATGGCGATGCCGCGAGAACAATCCGAATTAGAGAGAGTCAAAGTCAGAGAGAACAAGCTATTGGAGAGATTCAGACTTCTAGTTAACGAAGAGTTTTTTTTTTCAATTGTCGAGAACTGAATTAATGGAGAGACGAGAATGCGGCTTGGGTTTGCGGCAAGAAGAAGACGCCAGAATAAACCAAGATGCATATAATGGGCCGGACTAAAATATTTGGGGCCCTTCCATTTTTTTGGGCACTGTGCGGTTGACATGGTTGAACAGGCTAAGAATCGGGCCTGAGCACATCCTTACAACAATTACGGTTGACCTGGTTGAACAGGCTAAGAATCGGGCCTGAGCACATCCTTACAACAATTAATAATAAATAAGTTTCCAAGTTTGTAATAGAAGTTATATACTTTTTTTGTTTGTTCAAAACAAAATATTATTATGTGAAATACGTGGATGCAACTGTTCTATCAAGCGACAGTAGTTTAAGTCGTTTGTCATTTATAATATTTGACTCGGGTATTTCCGTGTTAAAAGTGTAAGGACTTTTAATGTTTGCCAATTCTAATAAGGGAAAATGACAATTTAAGGTACAAAGTGCAGGGTATGCCAATTGGAGTTTGATATTTCTATTTTGTCGAGGGCAAAAGACAAGTAACGGTCTAAAATTTGGGATCGTTCGTAAAGAGAGGTCCTATATTCCAAAACTCGCATAGCAATGTATATACTTGAAGAAAACAATCGATTAAGAGCTTTCTGGCAAAAATGTTAAATTTTTCAGTTAAATACACATATGTCGTGCGCTAACTAAAATCCATGGTAGTACTATTTAAGGGGCAAAACAAAAATTTTAAATGATTAAAAGTAAAATTTACATTTATATATAGTATATACAACAAATATTTTTTTTAAAATAAAAATAATCACTAAAGTCATTTTTTACAAAAATATTTTCACAAAATTTTAGCTTTTTTATTTGAAAATTATTTTATTAAATTAGCTTTTTAAATCTTTTTTGAAAATATTACAAACCCTAAAATCAATACATGGTGTTATGAATGTTGATGAGGGTGAAGCTCTTGGGTTAATGCGTGCTTTGGAATGGGTTGTCTCACAAGGTCTAATCAACGTCCAGTTTGAGGTTGATAGTTCCCGGGTCTTTCATGCACTTCACGTTTCAACAGTGAACTGCTCAGAGTTTGGCGACATCATCTCTGACTGTAAACATCTTTTAAGGGATAATTCTACCTTCTCAATTCACCTTGTTAGCCGATTGGCAAATGATGCTGCCGATAGTGTGTCTCGGGCAGCCTTGTCATATGTACTACCTACTTCTTGGGATGAGCCACCTGACTTTGTGACTGGCCATCTCCAATATTGTAATCTTTGTTCTTGAATAAAGCAATATTTCCTTTCGAAAAAAAAAAAAAAAAAGAAAACTTACTCCAACATACCCTCAAATTTAATTGCATACCTAACTGAAAGTGCACGGAAATTAAGTGTCCAAGTATAGTAAGCGGGTTATAGGGAATATAATAATCATAAAATGTTTTCATTTTAGGCTATGTGATTTATCATTGAGACACTAAAAAAGAAGATATGTTCCCCTTATTACGGGGGGAGGCAGTATTGTATAGTGATGCATCTCAATAGAGTTGAATTCATTATTTACATCCCTTCCCTAGTCAATCAGGGGCTTACACAAGGCCATTCAAAGGGTGCATGTGCACCCGCTTAATCTCTCCATAACAAACAATTGTTCTTAAAATGTATGCACATAATTTTTTGTAGTGTAATTTGTGCATTAATTTTCTAGTATAATTTGTGCACCCACTTTGAACATCTCAAGTCCGTAATATAAAGAGGAAAAATTATTCTTAAAATATATGCACATATTTGTTCTTAAACTAAACATTTATTAGCAACGAGAAGGAGTCGAAACCAGGGTAAGAAGGATCACACAAAGAGGTAAAAGCGTGTTATGATCTAGCATTATTTTCTAGTATGGTAGCATATCTGATTGAGGTATGCAATAGTGCAATACAGTTTCGGTTTGTTACGTGATATAATCTCCTAGTTTCATGTTGTTATAATTTACAAAAGCTATTTAGCATCTATGTCATTCAACATTACTGTTTAGTGCATTGCCGAAATTGTTGTTTTCGATGGTCACACACTTGAGTTTTTCTTTCTTCAGTCGTTAGTACTCATGCATACGCTATCTTGACCTCTTGAGGACTTTCTGCCAACAGGATTCAATCTCAGCTGTAGGGGTATAGAGGGAAAACAGTAAGCATAACCGTAGAGGTAAGCTACCATTGATACTCTTAAAACTTAGGTTCTGTCACTTGTGATGATTTTCTATATCAACTTTTAAACATGTTCTACTGATGGAAAAATAGTGTTTAAGTGATTAGTCAACCATATTCTACGATTGACGATACATGAACAGGCAAAGTCAGACCCACGTTGTAACGAGTGGGTGCAACGGCACTCCCTCAATTTTTAAAAATAAAGGTTATTAAATTTTTACCTTGGCTTTGTACATCTATATATAAAATGGTGTGCTATATTATAGATTTTATTGGTAGCTCAGATGGTTAGGCACTACAAGATTGTTCAAATTAATTTTAGTCTCTAATATGACAAATGAACTTTTTTTTAATTCTTACTTGAATCACGTTAATTTTCATACAACAATTATTATTGATTATTCAAATTAAAATTTTGTCCTTTAATATGATAAATGCCTTTTGTTTTTTTCATTCTCAAGTTAAGTAATTTTCTTTTGGCACTCACTGGATGTGTGAACATGTAATGACTTCCCTTAGATACAAAAGTTATGGTTTTGGCAAATTCCATTCACAAAATTCCAAGTAGGTAAGTCAGAGATTTTTATTTTGAAAGACCAGTTAAGCCACCTTCCATTTTGGCCCTGATTGGAGTGTAAGCTTCTTAAGATTGTTTTTGAAGTATGAGAGATATGAGCTAATGTTAACAATATAGCTATCATGTGGCTTTTTGCTGTGGCTTGTCTATTTTTATTAGTCAGGATGAAGCATAATGTGTTTTCTCTTAGGGGTGTGTTTTTTTCGGAGGAATATATATATATGATGAGGTTTAACATTTTTTAAAGGGTCAAAGCGATGAGGATGGAATTGGAAAGAAGAGGCACTGCTAGATGTAAACTGGTTTATCTGTTATCGTGTATAGTTGTTTGAATACAATATTTTCTTTCTTTCTTTCATCAAATCCACATGAGGTCTGCTGGGTTTTCATTCCAAACTTAAGCTCAAGTTTATGGCCGGTTTGAACACTCTTAATACGTAAACAAGATTTTGCTTCCTCAAATAAAGAATGTTAGGGGCATATCCATCTATAGCTATATACATTAGTCAGACTTAAAATACTTGGAACATTGTTATTTCTTTGTTACTGTGTCTGGTATAATTCTTAAGGAAATGTGCAAAGAATCAAACTGAATGTCAAGATCTAATCCACCACCAAATTCTATATGATCACAGTTGATGTCTTAATGTAATTTTGCTAAAAGCATCCACTCATATGCTCTACAAAGGTACAGAATTACATCTTTTTTGCATTTTGTAAGGTGATATCACAATACATGCTAATCTCAGAATTTTGTCTTATTTCTAAGCTGTCTTAATCTTTACTTTGACCTTCTCTTTTCGTTTTTGGAATAATTTCTAAAATATGCAACCTACTTTGCCCTAGTTTTCAAATAATGCAACGTACTTGTGAACAACAGAAACGGGCAACGTACTTTTGCATTCGTTATCAAATAATGCAACGCACTTATTTTGTTAACTTACGCCGTCAAAAATCTAACGGGGTTTATCACGTAGCACTGCCATATCAGCGCAATGTCATCAAATCATTAACATGTACGTTTTGCATTATATGAAAAAATGCGAAAGTACGTTGCATGTTTCAGACGATTGGCTTTCATTTTTGTATGTTTATCTTGCTTGGCCCAACACTTTCTCTTGAGACATGCATCAACAACAACAACAACAACAACAAAGCCTTAATCCCAAAATAATTTGGGGTCGGCTAACATGAATCCTCATATGTCATCTTGAGACATGCATGAATATTGAAAAACATTAACTTTAATTTTCAAATCAAAGATATCGAATTAACATTCTGGATATCATTTATAGTGACCTATTCAGCGTTGAAGCGCACAAGGTTCAAGCCTCTTCTCAAATCACTGCGGTAAGGTATGTCTTTACTTTGAGATTGTAAATCTATATACCCTTGTTCAAAACAATTATACTCCCTCCGTCCCGGCCTAAGAGTCTGAGTTTGACTTTACACGGAGATTAAAAAAAAGTAAATGTTGTGAGTATGAAAAAGTAAGTAAGAGAAAGTAGGAGAGATAAAGTGGGTAGGGAGTTTTTGTTGTGATAATGACAAGTGGGTCCCATAGTCCATTTTAGGTAATAAAGCAACTAAGACACTTAGGCTGGGACAGACCAAAAAGGAAAGTAAAACACTTAGGCTGGGACGGAGGGAGTACAAGAATCACCAAGCAGCTGATAATACGTCTGTATTTCTGTAATTTTCCGTCATTTTCTTTTGCTTTAAAATGTTTTTTTTTTTTTTTGGCTTGAAATGAAAATGCTCGAATATTACAGAAGTATAATAGTAGAGTTGGTATTCTAATAAATCTTGTCTAGTTATTTTGAAGGCATGTGATTACAATCTCGAGTTAATGACAGAGCTTCTTTCTGTCATTTGCGACTCATTGTCTTTGTGACAGCCAATAAAGACCTAGAATCATGCCAGAGATTCTGGTGGAAGTGATCTCTTAACTACTCAACGTGATTTACTCAATGGTATGAATTACCTCTCACATTTTTTTTTAAGTTTGTGTTACCAAAAAGATGACTGCATCTTGTCAAATTTTTGTTGTGTAGTTATTCATATCACTCCAAAAGCAGTTTCTTACTGCACATTTCTCTCCTACTTACAGGTCAAGAAACATATCAGACCTCTAACACACATTGACACTCTTTAACACTACCATTGGCAATACTACTGTATTTCTGTAATTTTCCATCATTTTCTTTTACTTTAAATCGGTTTCTTTTTTGCTTTGGCTTGAAATGAAAATGCTCAAATATTACAGAAATATAATAGTAGAGTTGGTATTCTAATAAATTTTTGTCGTGTTTCCCTTTTGTCTTGTTAGAAAAGTTTTTCATATCACTCCATAAACAGTTTCCTACTGCACTTTCTCTCCTACTTACAGCTTAGACAGATCAAGAAACATATCAGACCGTTGATACACATTGACACTCTTTAACACTACCACTGGCACTCATTGACACTCTTTTTACGCTACCCTAACACTCTTCAACGAATACACTGTCACTTTCTTAAACACACTGACACTACTTAACACACACACTAGCACTTATTAAATGTGCCATTTTGAATGCTAGCAGTTTGTAACACTAGAGCTGACATACAATATACGTGTACATTCTGAAGTATCTTCCGGATCTTTATTAGCAATCCAATGATACCAAATATGTACATGTATAGACAATTTTGTGGAACAAAAGATTAGGGATCTAGTAAGATTATTTATGGAAAAAATTCTGGTCTAGACAGTTTACTAGTATAAATTTACACTTTTCTTTATGGAATCATCATCAATCTCTCTCTATATGTAAAGAAAATATGAGCTTGATTCGGTAAATATCTTCACTTATTTCTTGAACCATTTTTGCTCATTATAAATATTACTAGTACTACTTTTTCTTAGACTTGATACATAGGTCAATTGGAATACGAATTAAAATTGAGCAGAGTTTTACAGCTATTGAGGCAAAAACAGAAGAAAGTCATGATGAAGAACTTATCATGCGTTATTATTGTCGTACTTGTTCTCTTAGATGTTAGAGGTAATGTTATCATTTTTATAGTTATGTACAATTATGAATTTGTATTGATGTTATGTTTTGTTTGGCAAAAATAAATAAATAAACAAACAGTGACAGGAATGGAGTCGAGGGGAGTGGATGCTGCATACAATTATTGTGGCACCGTAATTAATCTACCTGGGAAATGCATGGATGATTTATGTGCTAAACGTTGTCTTGATGACTATGGAGGAAAGTATCGCCGAACAGCTAGTGGTTTGTGCTCGGAGGGAAAATGTGCTTGTTTTTACCCTTGTTGCCATAGGGATAATTCATGTTGAAATGTGACCCAAAAATTAATTAATTAATATGCACTATTCCTATCTTTCTCTTTGCTTTCAGTTCATCTACACGTGCTTTGAACTATGTGATGTGGGATGTGCAACAGAAATGTATGGTAAACGTAAATTTGTATAAATATTTGCATCCTCAATTATAAAATAAAAATACATCACTTTTGGGACTGAACACGATTGGATATTGTTAATGGCATTGCAAAGAATCAAACTCATTTCTCAAGCAAGAAATAATCTCTCTCTAATGGCTGCCGAATGAACCAAGCAAACTCTCACAATGGCAGCAATAAGTGATTTTCAAGCAAGACTACTAGTCAAGCCTATCAAAACTGTTTCTGTGTACAAACTCCAAAGTATACAAGCTCAATCATGTTCAAGCAAAGTCAACCATAAACGCTCTTCAAGTGAAAGGATAAAAGTTTGAGAAGAGCAGACTTCCGAGAAGGATATAGGCGGCAGAATAACCCCAGATCATATATCCCCATCTCATAGGAGATACCATCAGATATGCAGCAAACCAGTAGATAAGGGGGCTTGCGGATAAAAAACGAGTTGCAACCTGTTGGATTGTCAGCATGTCATAAATTGTTTACTTGATCATAAATATGCCTTGAACAATGATATTCAATCAGTTATTATGATTTTAACACCCATGACTGTGGAAGACATATGTTAATGCTAATTCTTTAATTAGGATGTTCCAAGTAAAAATCCATGCTCATGGTCGATAAATATTTTTGAAATTAGCTTTAGCTTGAATTTTGTTATGAGGATTTTCAAAAACCTCTAGAGGATTTATTTTTATTATTGTTTATTTATTATTTTGAGCCACAAAAGGGAAAATATACACCCTCGGTTTCCTGAAAGAAACATACTGTCTTATATGGTATTTTCCGCTTCAATGAGACATGTTTCAAAGCCATAGCTGACAAAGTTTAGTATGAGTAATTTCCAGATTTATCTGCATTTTATTAAACTTACAATGAGCATAACTTTTTCAATTCCTAAACGAAGGTTAGATGTGCATGCAAATTTGTTTCATCCTTAAGATAGTCTAATTTCAATGTGGACTCTTCAAGGGCAGTGTAGGAAACTAGTCAGATAACTAATTATACAAGGGAAGATGTCGCAATAACTCAAATAAGAAAAGAATTCAGCAGAAAAGATTAAATCTACTTGGCCAGTTCATAAGCATACTTACAAGCATATCAAGCAAAAATTATACTCCCTCCCGTCCCAAAATGAATGACCTTTTGTACTCAAGGGACACTCTAAAAAGGTTGACTCTTAATAGTAGAAGTTCATAAATATCTTTGATATCCGCTTTCAAACTTTTAGTTTTGCAAGTACAAAACGAAATGTGAAAAAAATGGTAAAAAAATCATTCAGGAACACATTTTGGGACAAAACAGGTCATTCATTTTGAGATGGAGGTAGTAAGAAAATAGATATGTGCAGCTGACCTGCACATGCATGACAAAAAATGCTGTAGCTGCCATGAATGCCAAGTGCAGAACAAATGGCAGAACAGTGACTGACACATTTCCCAACTTGTCCACGGAACTACTATCTGAAGAAAGCGTAACAGTTCCCTCTTCTTCTTTGATAGTTCTTTTTCTCCGTCTAATTGTACGATCGTCTATTCACAAACAGGGAACCATATGAAAGTGTAATTAATACTCCTTATTATTCAAGATCTAATAAAGAAAGTATATTAGTGATGAATAGAATGATACTTGCAGAAAGTAAAAATAAACCACCTTGTTATCTTAATTAAAACGAGCATGAACATGCATATTTGAAAGTAAAAGGTACCGGTTCCTTTATGAATTTATAAACACCTAAACCTTGACCAAGGACAAATATGCTAATGCTTGATATAATATGGTTCTTCAGATGAGGGCAGCTACATATGGCAACATTTCAATTATCAGAAAGGCTGCTCCCAAACCAGTATGTTCGACAATGCATGAACATCTGTCTGATTTACAAGCAATCTTAAAATTTATTTACCTTACAACTATAAACAGAAACATGATAGCAATAAACCTCGAAGGCAAACAGTACAACAAGCTGAAAAATTCATCATTATTCATAGGAAAGGGATAAAGATAACAGATAATGTTGCACCAAGCAGAGATAGAAAAAAATTCTGACATTGTTACAAAAACAAAGCTTTATCCTCCATCAAAAATGGAGGTAGCACTTGCAAAAAAAAATAAAAAAATCAAACTACATGTTTTGTAAAATCATTAATGAATACCCATTTTTCAACATTTCTCATAATGTCAGCTCAGCTGGACAACAAAGAGAATATGAATATCAGCTACAGCAGTATAGTTGAGGTAAATGTCAAAGGCAAAAGAGTGACATGGAGCCACTAGAAAACATTAAGCCTAGCTGGCAGAAGCACAAGAATAAAAAATGCACCTTAATAATCCTTCTTTAACAATATGTACCTTTATACAAGACCACAAAATTATACAATCAGCCAAGTGAGAACTCATAGGGAAAAAATATATTTTCAGATAATACCTTGAATTAAATCAGAAGTTTCTTCCTCCACGAGAGATGTTCTTATCAACTCTGTGTCTGCTCCTAGAGAAAATAGCACAGTGGCACGTCTATCATCCATATGTGAAGCTCGGAAACCAAGAGAGTAAAAAACTTCAGGAAATAGCTTCACATAATGGATGATTGAGCAAAGAGCAACCGACAAAATCGGCAATGCAAGAAGAAAATTAGGCAACTGTTTTACTTGGAAATATCTTAAGAAACCCACTCCCCTGACAAACAAAAGAAAAGATAACACCAAAGTGAGTTCCAAATGTAATCACAAAACTACGAGTTGCAATTTAGAATGAGTTACTGAAGGAAGATAACCAAAATTAAAACCAGTTCGGTTTTAGCCCTAAAAATATATGCATGTGAATTATCGCAAAAGATTTCTGGTAAGTTCACCCGCACCAATTAGTATGCTAAAGGGGTCATCTGTATTAGTTTATGGTAATAATAGTCATATATTTATCATAAACTAAAGAAAAAGAAACGGACATGTTTGTCAAGTACCCAGTTCAATCAACACCAAAATAATTGATATACTCTACTCCCTCTGTCCCACAATTGAAGTGTGTGACTGTATGAGTATGACAAGTGGGGTAGGGTGAATAAAAACCAATAAAAGTTGGACATTTTAGGAAGTGTGACTTACCATTGGGACGCATAAAAAGAAAATTAGTAATACTCCGATCCTAAATGAATGTCCATTTCCAAGAAAAGTTTGTCCCAAATGAATGACCTTTTCGCAAATGACTTTGTCCCTAAATGTTTTTTCACTAGTCATTTTATTCTTGCAAGACTAAATGTTAAAAAAAAAAAAAAAAAAAAAAAAAAGAGTGGATAACAAGAATACTTATTCATCTTTGCATTAAATTGAATAAAAAGTAAACATTTTCAGGATGTCCCCTAAAACGAAATTTGGACATTCATTTAGGGACTGAGGGAGTATTATTTTACGAAACCAAATAAGGTCTTTAGAAGTAAAATCAGACATGATACTTAACATTACTGTTAAAAGATAATAAAATCTGCTATTATTAGCAATTCTAAGCATTATGCTGATAAAGAGTGCTGAAGTAGATAAAGCAAGACTATTTTCACTCAACTACATATACATGATTGATGACAAAGATATAAGTCCGACTTTTTGTCCTTGAGAACATAATACGAGTTAATTTATAATCCTGATATCAAATCTGGCAAACACATCTTTCCTGCTACATATCACCTTCAGATGATGGCTTGTTATGAAGCTATAAAGAGATACTAAAGAAAAAGTGTTAACATACCAATAGTGACTTTGAATAAAGTTATACAGCAACGGAAGTCTTGCCTTGCACCACGGCCTTAAGTTATCTGGGGAATGTCCATGGCACATATTGTAGTATCCATATGCTTGAAAAGTAACAAATGGAATAAAAACACATACACAACGCACAGCGCCAGAAATAAGAACCTGTAGTGCAAACTGACACAGACATAAAAGAGACAATGAGTTGCAATAGTTGGGATTTTCTTTTAGTCGTGCTCCATTCAAAAAACAAGAAAGAGGGAACGATGTAAGATGGTTTTAGATTATATACTTGTGGAATCTATTCAAGTTCAAATATTATACACAACGCACAGCGCCAGAAATAAGAACCTGTAGTGCAAACTGACACAGACATAAAAGAGACAATGAGTTGCAATAGTTGGGATTTTCTTTTAGTCGTGCTCCATTCAAAAAACAAGAAAGAGGGAACGATGTAAGATGGTTTTAGATTATATACTTGTGGAATCTATTCAAGTTCAAATATTTACAATTTCGGGAAAAGTGAAAACCAAGAGAAAAGATACTTTTTAATGGAATATTGCATCATAATCTCAGAAAGGAGCTGCAGTTGAAGAGCAAAAGCTTACAGAAGGATTCTTTTTATGGAATATTGCATCATAAGCTTGGTGCATTGTCTGAAAGCCAATATAGCCAGCATTAAGAACCCCGTTCGACCTTGCAGACCCTGAGAGAGCAAGCCAGAGTACTGCACAATTCTGTGCACCAGACATTAGGTGATATAGCCCTCCAATTGATAACAGCGCATAGAAACTCTCAGAGTAGCTGCAAACAGTAAAGGCAGTCAAGATCACTCCAGCAGGTTAGCTATTGACCTGAAACGCAGGAAGAGGCAAAGAAAAATACATGGACGAGTAGAATATAGAAGCCGGATTGAAGCAAAATAAAATGGATGCTCTCACCGCTGCTTTTGAATCCTTCAGAACTATAACCGAAAGCCTAATCAACCATGAAGAGAAAACGTAAGAATACAACTCAATTTAATATGCGCGATAAAGTGATATAAAAAAAATAAAATATATGTCTGATGATAAACTCCCATACACCAAAACAATAATAATTCTCAGAGTTGTAGATGACTATATTTCTTTAAGCTACTAAAATACACAAATATCAAGTTTGGTGATATTTACCCAAGATTGTCATCATCGTTGATCTACACAAGAATAAACCCAAGTTGCAAGAGATGGTTTAAAAGCAATTTTCTATTAGCTAATGATTCGCTACATCTATACCCTAGAGTTATTGTTATTTAGAAACTAGAACTATGGTTGCTATTCAACACAACAATATTGGATCTATGTTAGGATTGGAGCCAAACCGGGTTTACTAGGCGGGAACAAGAGGAAAATTGAGCAATTCGGAAAATAACAATATGGAACCCATGCGGTCGCATGGCCCCAATTTCAGCTTTTTTAAGGAAATTTAATGGATTCATGCATAACATTAACATTGTCAGGTGTGAGGCGGATCATTTTTGCTACTTCAAGAGGTTCGACAACGAGAACATAATCTTGATAATATATGTGGATGACATACTAATAACGGGCTCTAGTGATAGAGAGGTAGACAGATTGAAGGGACAGTTGTTAAAACGGTTCGAGATGAAGGATTTGGGGAGGCCTAGAAAATCTTGGGCATGCGGATTGACCGGGATAGGGAGGCAGGAAAATTGGTTCTTTCATAGGCAGAGTACATCGAGAAAGTATTGGCAAGATTGTGCATGGAAAAGGCAAAGCCAAGAAATACACCGTTGGGTAGCCATTTTAAGCTATCTGACAAGGACTCACTTAAAGACAAGGAAGAGCGTGACAAGATGGGTAAGACTCCATATGCCTCGACAGTAGGGAGTCTAATGTATGCAATGGTGTGTACAAGGCCGGACATTGCACATGCGGTGGGAGTAGTCAGTCGGTATTTAGGCAATCCAGGGAAGCAACATTGGGAAGCGGTGAATTGGATCCTATGATACTTAAATGGTACTGCTGGGAAGGCCTTATGTTTCGCAAGTTAAGAAGTTGTGTTAGAGGGTTATGTTGATGCAGATCTAGCATCTAGTGATCTTGATAAGAGGAAAAGTACTACAGGTTATGTGTTCACATTGGGTGGTACGGCTATCTCCTGAGCTTCTAAATTGCAAAATATCGTTACCCAGTCTACTGTAGAAGCAGAATATGTAACGGTAACTGAGGCAAGCAAAGATATGGTTTGGTTGCATAGTTTCTTGGGTGAACTTGGGAACGGGCAAATTGATAATGTACTTTACAGCGACAGCCAGAGTGCAATTCATCTAGCAAAGAATCCGGTGTTTCATTCTAAAACAAAGTCGAGCTGAGGTTTCACTACATCAGATATCCCTTGGAGAAGAAGATCTTAAGCTGGAGAAGATTCAAGGAACGGAGAACTCGGCTGACATGTTGACAAAGGTTGTGAACCTTGATAAGTTGAGGCTATGCACAGCTTAAACGAGGCTTGGAAGCTAGGAGAGGAAGACGGCACCGCCATAATCGAGGTGAGGTACGAATGCGAGAATTGAGTTTGATGGGAACGGATACGGTGTTGGAACGGTTCGTCTCCATGTGGAGATTATTAGGATTGGAGCCAAGCTAGGTTTACTAGGCGGGAACAAGAGGAAAATTGTGGAACAGAGTCTCTGGAAGGCATGCGGTCACATGGGGTGCTGAGAGATGAGAAACTCGTAAAATACCAATATGGAACCTATGCGGTCGGATGGCCCTGATTTCATCTTTTTTATTTTCCAGGAAACCTTTTTGTCTAGGGTTTTGGCTAATTCTAAGGGACCTATATAAACAATGTTCCGCCCCCACACTCATTGTAACATCATATTAACATATTATAGTGCAAAATCTTGACTTGGCAGTGCCCCCAAACTTAGTCAAAATCATTTTGACAAACTGGGTAAACAATTTCTTGTGTTTTCTTGTGTGTGTTTTGATATCGCTCTTATTTGCTTGTTGCGTTTTGCATAATTTATCTTGCGATTCTGTTTGGTTTGGAGTGTCGATACCACAACAATCTAATGAGTATACATTGTTGCGAAGAAAGAGGAGAGTTTCCGATTCATTCAACATGGTCATAAGAGAGGTACATGGAATAGAATGGACTAGACATGGCGAAACACACATTTCTTATATCCAAATTACTCCCAATAGCCAATAGAGCAATGTGCATGCTAAGGACATAATCTTGTTTCTCTCTTACAATTGTAACTCAGGAAAATCAATAATTCCTTTACACTAACAAGTGACTTGATTATTCAGTAATTCCTTTACACTAACAAGTGACTCATGAAATTTAGCAATGCTTTAAAAATACTCGTAAGTAATACCTGTAAAGATACAAAGCTGCAAAGACAAATGCTACGTTGTTAAGCGCGTAACCGGACAGTGCCAATACAGCTCTATGTCCAATAACCGGAATCAGCAGTGCGAAAACTGCAAACAAGAAATCCATAGAAATCATTTAACATTGTAGAAATCAAAGCTAGAAAACTGGAACACTGGAACATTATTCTGCTATTACCATGGAATATTACAGCTTATAATGAACATAGCACAAGTATTACGAACAGACGAACCTGTTCGAGACAGTAGAGAAATGCAAAAGGGAAGGAGAGGCAGGAAGGCGTATGTTTGTTCGTATTCGTATCCACATTGCGCGATACGGACGAAGTATACGCTGTCCCATACGATGCCGTTTTCAATTGCAGCGGCGACACGAGGAAGGAGGACGTGGTGGTTGGTGGTGGAGGAGAGGCAATTGGGGTTGATTGAAGCGGATGTGTCGTACGGAGTGAGTAGAGACCTCCAGATGGTTATTAAGGTGAGAAGGATGACTCTCGACGAAATTGCTGACCGGAGAACGATGCGCTCGTGGTCAGTGCGATTAGGGTTTCCAGACCCCATGTGAACTGGCGATCGGACGGCGAGTTTCGATTTTGGCCGTAGCTCAATTTCAATCGCAAAGGGGTGGGTTTTTACATTTCCCAACTGTTTTCAAGTTTGAGTAATTGTCATTTTGTACCCCTCCAATTTCAAGCCTTTCAAGCATATAGGGGGTTGTTATACACACCCATAAAATTTATGAATACACCCGTATTTCAAGTTCTTTCAAAAATGTCATCCAAGGAAATATGAAAACTAACCTTTATATATATTGTACACCCACCTTAGGGTTTCCAGACCCCATGTGAACTGGCGATCGGACGGCGAGTTTCGATTTTGGCCGTAGCTCAATTTCAATCGCAAAGGGGTGGGTTTTTACATTTCCCAACTGTTTTCAAGTTTGAGTAATTGTCATTTTGTACCCCTCCAATTTCAAGCCTTTCAAGCATAGGGGGTTGTTATACACACCCATAAAACTTATGAATACACCCGTATTTCAAGTTCTTTCAAAAATGTCATCCAAGGAAATATGAAAACTAACCTTTATATATATTGTACACCCACCTTGTACACCCGTAATTGTTTACTTCTACCCAATCCTACCAAATTGTTGAAGACACCAATAACATTAATACTCCCAAACAACCAACCCATTAGTATTTCACTCCCCCCCCCCCATTAATTTTAACCATCCTATTTCCCTACTCATTTTTTACTCCATTTACCACTTCTTCTAAACCCATTGTTGATATAGAACACCAAATGGACGTAATTGTAAGTTTTCCTTATCTTCTAACTGTTTTTTTTTTTTTTGTCTATATATTTTTCCAAGATTCCAGTCTGGTTTTCAAAGTTTCGGTCAAAGGTGGCCGAACCGTTAGAAAAATTTCCAACGTGGTCTGTCGAACCATATCCTCTGGTTCGGTCGGGTGTGGCTGAACCATATCATATATTTCGACAGGTTGTGGCCGAATAATTTGAAAAAGTTCGGCTCTGGTCTGCCGAACCGTGGCATAAGTTTCGGTGGTGGGTGGCCGAACCCGTAAAATTCAAGTTCCAACTCAGATTTTTCAACATTACATGGATTCTTGCATTAGTTTGGTTCCTCAATGGCTATTCTTTAATTGGCCTTCAAAGTTAGAAAGAAATTGAAAAGATTGAAAGTATTTTGAGAAAGGTAAAAATAGGTTGGAAGAACACCTAGAGGGAGAGGGAGAGAGAGATAGTAAACCCAAAACTGATGGGTGTGGATTTGGTATGTGAATATGAATGGATTATTATTTTATTTTTTAGGGTTGAAGGGTATAATAGGAAGTTTAGTGAGTTTGTTTTATTTTTGAGAGGTGAGTTTAGCTTTACGGGTGTATTCGTAAGTTTTACGGGTGTGTATTCGTTTGGTGCGTGGGAATGTAAGGGTGGGAATGGTAATTTCATTCCAAGGTTACAATTATCTGTGTTTGTTATTCTTTTTAAAGGGGATAAAGGTTAGGGAATTAGTTTCCTATGGGTATCAAATACCCACAATTCATGGTAATCTCAATCCCATAATAGATGGAGGGTTTCTGATAACCATTCCTAAATAAACGAAGAATTTGAGATATATTTACGTAAATCGTAAATATCTGGCCAAATATCAATAGGATGGAAGAAAAAATCGACATAACCTTTCTATCGTCACCATCTTTCTATCGTCGTCGTCTCTCTATCTTCCTCCATTAATTCAAGATTTTAATCAAGCACAAATCGAATATTTTGGAGGATGCAAGAAATTCACCAAAAGCAAACAAAAAGTTTGTTACAGAATCTCCTACGATCACACCCCTCCCCCAATTTCTTCTCATAGTGTAACCCCTTCCCAGTTTCTTCTCATAATGTAACTCATTAACTGTCAGATTTATGAATCTTCTTATCTTAAACTATAGTATTAGTGAAAAATTGATGGTTTTCTTAGATACATGTCCTATGTTTGTGCCTAGTTCCAGAGTTAGGCCATAATTCTTGTGTTCTTCAAATGCAATAGTACTTTTGGAGTTTCTCGGGTTTTATCTTGTTAATCTTTTTAGTGTTTTTTTTTTTTTTTTGTTTTTCTTTTAGTTAATCTTATTGGTTTACATAGCTATTGAGCTCCCAAATTTTATAAACTCCTCTGTCCCACCGAAACAATGTTCTAATGTATTTGAATTTATATAAATATCTTCACGAACTTGTGTGATGCATGTTACTACTTCATTCCTGAAATAAATGACGAAAAATTTGTTTGGATGCTCATTTATTTTGAAACAGAGGGAGTAAAACATGCATAGCTGAGTACTGTTTTATTATGTTGAAGAACCATTTTTCCAAGTCAAATTTATTTTCAGGAATTCAGTTGTGCTTTTGTTTATTCATATCGTGCTTAAGATTGAGGGATTAGAGCAACTTAATTGTGTATTGATATATATATATATATATGATGTAGTGGTGGTCGTCTATTAACACCGTAGAAATACTTTTTTTTTTTTTTTTTTTTTTTGTATAGGGCTATAATATGAAGTACTGAAGGATTTGAAAGAATTTAAGTAATATAACTAGGGGAATCGGAAGGGGGTTTTAAGCTGCCATTAAGAAAGATTGCTTCTTAGTAAATTGCTCTCGTTTTTTCAACTCGTGATTACAAATGAAATGAAATGAGGTTTTATAACCTTGAAATGAAAACCTATCTATCCGGTATGGTTTACCGGTTTACCTAGGAATCTAAACTTTTACAAATTTCAACAAATTAAAGTGAAAGGCGAAAATAATTTTCGCTAAAGACAAAACTTTACAAAAAGCAAAACTTATCAAAATTAGTAGGACCATTATATAGTAAAACAACAAAGAATGGTCAAAGAAATTTTAACAAGGAAAGATATAAAATTAATAAAAGAAATAAAAGAAGTGGTAAAAAAGATTCAACCATTAGAATTACCACTAGTAACAGATTACATTATAATAGAAACAGATGGATGTAAAGAAGGATGGGGAGCTGTTCTTCTTTGTAAACCAAACAAAATTCACCAAAAGATAATGAGAAAGTTTGCGCATATTCTAGTGGAAACTTTAACAAAACAGGATTAAATTGGACTAGTTTAGATTATGAAATCCAGGCATTGATTAACGCATTAGAAAAATTTAAAATATTTTAATAAAGAATTTACGGTTAGAACAGATTGTGAAGCCATAGTTAAATTTATAAAAAACGATCAAAGTTAAAAGTTAATAGGACTAGATGGATTAATCTACAAAAATAATACAAAGAAGTGGATACATTATAAACTTCGAACATATAAAAGGGAAAAATAACACTATTGTGATATCGATATATATATATATATATATATAAATTACAATGTGAACTCATCCATGTATTCTCATTAACATTTTAGCTAGGTTCTTTTACCTCGTTAATCCTTCATTGTTAAATAGAAACCAAGCATATGAATGGTATTTTAATTTCCATTCCTTTAACCTAGATATAAGGATACACCAAACATGGGAATGAGAATATTTAGTTCTCATCATTCCTGGATTTCAAATACCTAGATATTACATTCTCATTCCCACACACTCATTCCCGCGCACCAAACGAGTCCTATGTCTATATAAATGTGTCATTATAATGAGAAAAACAATTAAAAACATTTTAATTAACACTTTTAATAAGTGTCAATATAGTATGTACTAAAGAGTGTTAGTGTGTAAAAAAATTAATATATATCAAAAGGTGTCAATATGTGAATAAAAAAATACTAAATAAATGTAGTGTTAAATACGATCCAAATATAATTAAATGTACTATGCCAAACCTACTCGTGATATATATTCATTTTCTATTGTTTTCTTGATTAACGTGCAATATCAAGATATGATTCTTATTTTGATATAGGTAGAAATTTTAATCAAAACAACCTTCATGATGGCAAGGCATAAGTCGACTGATAAACAAACAATCGAGATTCAAGCAAATTGAAAATGTCTGAAAAAATTTCAATAGAATTTATACTCCCCGTCCCACAATAAGAGATACAAAAGTGGTTATCTACATTAATTAAAGAGAATTAGGTCTTACTCCAATAAGAACTATTTAAAATGAGAATCATGAGAATTAAACATAACCATTTGATTAGACACAAATCAAAAATTTAGATTACATTTTCACTTTAAAAAACTCGTGGCAGTTTTGTAATTAGGTAGACTTGCAAGGGCAAGGGAAAATAAAAAATACCGTGTGTGTTTCAAAACCTGTCACATCATTATCTAAAATTTTCTTAAAATTTTAAAATTAAATATCTCAATATATAAATAAAACAAAATCTGAGAACACAGTTTTTTCCGTCTCGACGAGATAAATCAAACTAAATCCATGAAGATAGAGTTTTAAAAAATAATATTGAATAACATTTAAATTATCAAAACACACTTAGATACAGTAATTAGTTAGCTAATGTATTTAAGTTTTTTTTTGAAAATTGTACTTGGATACACAGTAAATACACTAGGATAAAATAACTAAATTATCTAATAGTAATAGATACACTTGAATACAATATTTAAATTAAATAAAGAAGTTGTGCCCACCCGGATAGTCAATGAAAAGACATCTTTACCCCTATTAATCATTCAAATGTTAGATTTCTTTAAAAAAGAGAACTCATTCAAATGTGGAAAGACCGTCGTACCCATTCACAAAGAGTCAAAAATGGCACCGAACAATGACCAACTACAACCCCGTTCACCATTTCCCATTCCCGGTAATTTCAGCAGCAGCAGGGAGGAGGTCTTGGAAATGGCTACCTACTACAAAACTCGTTTGATTCTCCTCCTAGTCGTCGTAATCTGTTCATCAATCGCTTTTCCGAGACCGATCCTTCTCCCCCCACCGTCTGGGAAATACTCCCCAAATTCGGTCTTCCCAGCGGTCTCTTACCCGATTCCGTCACCTCCTACTCCCTCTCCGATGACGGAACCTTCTCCGTCGAGCTCCAAAACCCTTGCTACATCCACTTCGATTACTTGGTCTATTACGACCGTAAGATCACCGGCAAGCTCCAGGTGGGGTCCATCACCAATCTCAACGGGATTGAGGTCAAACGTCTCTTCCTCTGGCTCGATGTTGATGAAATCAGGGTCGATTTGCCCCCCTCCAACAATATCTACTTTCAAGTTGGGATTATTAACAAGAAGCTTAATGTTGATCAGTTCGAGACCGTCAAATCTTGTACCCAAAAGGCCGTCTCTTGCGCTCACTCTCCCAAATTTGTTCCTAAGGTAACAAGATTTTTTGTTATTGTTAGTATGAATCGGTTTCTTTTTCTTCTTGATTGTTTTGTTGTTATGTGTGCACTAATTATTTTACTGCTAATGGAGCTATGTTCAAATGAATGGAATCAACATAGGCCAAGAAAACATGCACATAGTGAAAAGGGGACGACTGTATGTGCTCAAGATCCTACTCATGTGTTAACTTTTAGATGTGTAGATAAGTGGTTTATGCTTGTTAGTTACTCCCACTGTCCCTTGATGAATGTCCATTTACAGGAAATTTTTGTCCCTAAATGAATGTCTTTTTTAAAAGAAAAAAAAAGTTTGTCCTTAAATGTTTATTTACAAAAAAAAAAAAAAAACGCTAGTCTCTTTGTGCTTGCAAAACTTAATGTTTGGAAAGAGGATTACAATATGAATATTTGCCACTAAATTGTATAAAAAGTAGAGATTTTCAGAATGTCTCTTAAAATGAAATTTGGACATTCATTTAGGGATGGAGGGAGTACAAAATTAGATTGTTTGTGGTTCCTGTAGTTCACATGGACTTGATACCTTGAGTCAGGTGTTGTGTGCGTTAGGCCCCACCTAGAGCGTTCACCTACCTCTTTATGATGCTCTTTCGAAAATTACGCATAAAGCTCTGTGATTTTGTGGTCATTGGGTATCAGTGTATCACATGAGAGTATGAGAGTATGTCGAGAAGTTTATAGTTGGGGTTTACTGTTTAGTATGCTAGAGCAGGCATTCATTTCCATGTTCTTTTGGTGTTAATACATATCCATGTTAGTTTAGATTGCATGGAATGACCAGCGTCAATCAAGTTTTAATTCCGGACTGGGTATGTTACATAGTGTATGTAATATGTTGAAAATTCAAAGGATAATTTTAAAAGTCAAATTTTAAGCAGTGGCTTCATGTTGGAAAACGCGACATGGGCTTTTAAGAAAAAATTAGTGTCGGAACTGTAGATGTATGGCGAATGTTCATGGTAGCAATGGCTCACTGCCAAGTGTTTTGGCCCCTATGGTGTCTTTCTCTGTTTATATGTTTAGGTTTAACTTGGATTGGGCAGGTTCCTGATCAAGCTCATGATATCTGACTTGGTGGCTTTTGCCAAGTTCATATATAGTAAAATATTTTCTTACACGAGCCACTAAAATGTTTGTATTAATGCCGTACTTTTTGCCTACATCTGCTAACCAAATCGTCTTTGCATTGTGCTTAACTGCACTCAGTTAATCTATTCCTCAGTTGGTATGAATAAAGGTATGCTCCTTTTAATATACTCCCTATGTCCCCAAATAATCTTCTCATTTGCCATTTTTCATTGTCCCACAAAGTTCTTCCCATTTCTACAATATAGGCTTAAATGTGCATAAACACAACATGACTAGTGAAGCAGGTGTTCATATCCTTAAAAAGTTTGAATAATCAAATTGTGAAGATTATTTTGGGACGGAGGGAGTAGTACTCACATAGTATATTGCTAATCTGATGGGCAAAGTTCTTGCAGGGTAAGTCGTAACACTGGAATGAAATATAATGGTCCATAAACAAGTCGTAACACTGGCATTCCTCAGCTGAAACAGAGTAGATGCTGCTTTTTTAATGGCAGTTATTGGTTTTAACTTTTACGCATCGTTTCTCTTGTTTTAGAAGCTTCTATTTTTTCTCTTTATCAGATTTAAGTCTTTCCACTGCATTTTGTTCATCACCCGGGTGGTTTAAAAAGATTGTTTCATTCACCACCTTGATTAAAATTTGAAATTTTCCAGTTCTCTCATAGTTGTTTACTTGACATGCTTTTGTTTTGACATTTTGCAGCTTCCAAGTGCGTTGGATGAGGTTGAACTGCTGATTACAGAGTGATTTGTCAGTGGTTCAGTTATATATACTCAAATGGAGTGGAAGTAGGATGATATATCAGTATCATTCTGTACAAGTAGTTTGAAAATCACAACCCTTATGTCTAGTTCAGTTACGTATGCAGTTCAAGAGTCTTGAGACTCAAACTATGGTTTATAAATGTATATAAGCTCCTTACTCTGTAATATATAAGTACTGGATGCTCCTCTTACTCTGTCATATAAATGATTAATCACCGCTTCTATTACCGATGATGTTATGCGCCTTTTTTGTGTGCGTTTATGTGCGCGTGTATCAGTTCAAACTGATTCAAAATCATAAGACTAATAACAGGAATTACGAATAACACATGATGTTAGGAAAGGTCATAACTTGCTCCATATGTTCCTGACTTGTGAATAAGAAGTTGAGCCTTAGCCACTGGAAGAGAATGATCACTGGATATAAAGCTTCGTACGCGTTGAAGATGCTTAAAAATGTAGTAAAAGTTAGCCTAAAATAAGGAAATCAGTTGGGCTTTTTCTTTCTGTTGTTATTAACCCTGAGATTCCTTGCACTCATCTTCTAACCTCTATGCTCTTTCCTTTGCTTTTATCTCCACCAAACTCATGCTTTCAAGTTTCACTCTTTCCATTCCACCTATATATATAAACATGCCTGCCTCCTCTTCTTCAACTTCATCTCTCTCTCTCTCTCTCTCGGAATTCTCTTTTTGTATCTCTGTACGTCTATTATTAACAACTATACACATATAATGGACAAATCTAAGGAGTGTTCTTCATCTGGTAGCAAAAAGTGTGATTTCAATGAAAGCCACACACAACAAACAACAGTAAGAAGATCTGCTCTGGATTGGGAAAAAGGTGACATAAACAAGCAGGCGGAAGATTTTATCAACAACTTCAGAAATCATCTCAGGATTCAGCGTGAAGAGTCATTCAAGCGCTTCCATGATATGATCCATCGCGGGTCTTGAAGCATCCACAGTTTTCTATACTGTACTCAACATGCTGGCAACAATTTCAGTATTATTATTTGATTAATAATTGTAATTGCAATGCATAAATAAACTGTCTTCTGATATTTTGACATTGTGAAAACCCAAACGAATTTGCTTGAGTCCATGCATACCCACAATTCCACAAATGCAAACAGCAAGTGCTATGTAGTTGAATTTTGAAAATGCAGAAAAAATGGGAACATTACGAAGAGAGCAAGTAAATCAAAGAAACGGGAGGTAACGACTCAAAATAAAGGATGCAGTAGTCTAAATATACGATAGATTCGATGAACCGTGTATATTCACTAACCATTGTCAAATAATAAATCTCTGGAGTCTGGACCACAACTCGAATAGAGAGCTTGTGTACCGTCCTGAAACCCAATGGCAAAAATATGGAGTCCGAAGCTATCTCCTCCTGCTCGTTGTTGATGTGAATAATTGGCTTGATGAATATGTTTCCGTGGAACCAGCTCTCTAAAT
>JAOWBW010000885.1:266698-411365 GCA_026119855.1 Campanula takesimana
CCTTGATTGTTCGCCGTGACTATGAACCTGGACTCATTTTTCCCAATGCACCGATAAGACAATAACACCGCCGAGTACCTGAATGTGGGGTTTTAGGTTATTTTTTTGGGAATAGACCTATTAAAAGGGTTCATCGAAGGTGCGAGATTGGGGTGTCCACTTAGGATGACGAAATCCAAAAGATTTCTTAATTTCAACAATAATACTACCATGATCAATCCACAAGATTTCTCTAATCTACAACAATACTACCATGATGAAATCTAAAAGATATCCTTAATTTACAAAAAATCCAGACATTTTTTTTATCATACTCATTCGTAATATTGATTAATTTGAAAATGGAATATGCGCTATAGATAGTAGAGAGTTAAGAGAGTACCGCCTTAAATATAATATGTTAAATTGAATTGTGATTATATTGTGTAAATAATTAGTATAATATGTAGATTTTATGTACATATTTATTAATCTTACATTTCAAAATATAGAAAGGCATTACTGTAATATAAAACCTTGACAAACCCCCAATGGATTTTTAGCCCACACAAATATACCTTTAGATATAGCTAATCAAACATCCTTTATTTTGTCAATTCTATAAATGTTCAAGGCATCTCATTTTCATTGAATCACGTTTATTTGAACTCTAGAAATCCTCCCTTTCTCTCTTAGCACCATTAAGATCATGGCAAAATTTGTTAAGTCGGCGGTGATAATGTTTGTTTTTATGGTGATGTTATTGTTCTTACAGTTACCGAGTTTTATAGACGCAACACCTTTGGGGACTAGTGATGCCACAACAATCCAGGCAGCACTTGTGAAAACTAGTGATTTCAGAAAATTGTTGGCAAGTCCGGTGGCTTCTACGCAAGAACTATTAAAACCTAAGAGTGAGTGTTGCCCTATATTCTGAGGTGTTGCTAAAGTGATAGACGTAGTTACTTGATAAAAATTGTGATATGCTATCATATAATAAAGCCCAAGTGTATTACAATTTTAATTTTCTCTATATCCTACAATTACTGAAAATGTTCTATTATAAGTTGAGTATTATGAGGGTATATGTTCCCATTAAAATTGCCATTGTCGGGCTCTTGTTATTACTAATGCTGAGTTTCAACACCTACTTATCTATATTATGTTTGTTTCACTTATTAAAATTGTGATCCTAATCAAGTAATATAATTAATATGTTTAATCAATTTAAATATGCAATTAAATAACATGCTAAAAGAATTTAAAACTGATGCAAGTGTTATGACATATATTTTCTGAAATCAACATGTCTATCCTTAACGTCTTGGATTGAAGAGAAGCTAGTGATGTAAAAAATGTACATCCCTTTTCCTTTCATATTCTAAATTTTCAATTACTCCCAACGCTCCACGGTAAATATCTGTTAAGTTTAATGCCTTTGAATTTGGGACGCCTAAATTTAAGTGGATTAAATTAACAAGTTCTTAATTTCGGGACAGAAGGAGTATATGCGCTAGCATGGTGTGGGCGCATGGAATCTCTGAAAATTCTCGCACAATAGGTTTAGTGGGCCGAAAGAAAGAGAAACAAGTTGGGCCTAGTAAATTGCTATTGGTTTGGCCACTACGTGGAATGTCAGTAAGGAAATAAGCATCCTTATTGAATTGCAATAAGAAGTTTGAGTTACAGTAGAAAACTCTTAGGCCGTTTAACCGTGTATATTATACTCCCTCCGTCCAAATTTAATTAAGTACCTTATTTTATTCAGAAAGTGAGAGAGATCAATAATTCTAGATCTAGGGTTTTGCATAGCTAGGAACTTTGTGATCAAAGTTAATGTAAACATAGATTAGTGTCATCATATTCTTGTAATTGTTTCTCCGCCATAATAATATATGTTTCCCTTTCCCCGTGGAGGTAGCCAATAGAGATTGGTGAACCACGTAAATTCTGTCTTGTTATATCTTGTGTTAATTATTATTTTCTATCTCTTGGGTCTGATTTACTAACAATATCAATATTTTCTCTTCATCAAGAGAAATGTTGATTTTTATTTTGGAATAGAGGGGAGTAGATCATACGTAGGAAATATAAAGTTTTGTATGAGCATTGTATGTCCAAAAATGCCACCACGTTTTTTAGAAACAAGTATTTCCTGAGCGTCTTGTAAAACGCATTTTACCCAATATTTTAGCTTTTTAATAGTATTAGTTAATCTTAAATCATTATAATTGTATAATTTTTAACTATAATAGATTACTATAATAATTAATTATTAATAGTTACATATAATTGTTAAAATATATAGTTAACTATTTATGGTGAAATATAATAGTTAACTATAATAATTAACTACCATAGTAATTATAATAGTTAATTATAATAGTTGATTATTATAGTCATTATTACTATTATAAGTATAAGTTGACTATAATAATAACTATTATACTAACTATTACTATTATAAGTAATATTTAACAATTATAGTAATTGTTACTATTATAACGCAATTTAGTGCACCAGTTGCCTGCGGGCCAAACACAAAAGTTTATCGGTATAATTTTTTGTTAGTAATGGTACATCTAAAATTTATTAATGAGTAAGACATAAGAAATATGATTTTAGATGCACAAAATGGAATGTTCTAAGGTCAAAGGCCATTTGTTTTTCTAATAAATGTCCCTTGATTGTTCGCCGTGACTATGAACCTGGACTCATTTTTCCCAATGCACCGATAAGACAATTAACACCGCCGAGTACCTGAATGTGGGGTTTTAGGTTATTTTTTTGGGAATAGACCTATTAAAAGGGGTCATCGAGGGTGCGAGATTGGGGTGTCCACTTAGGATGACGAAATCCAAAAGATTTCCTTAATTTCAACAATAATACTACCATGATCAAATCCACAAGATTTCTCTAATCTACAACAATGCTACCATGATGAAATCTAAAAGATATCCTTAATTTACAAAAAATCCAGAGATTTTTTTTATCATACTCATTCGTAATATTGATTAATTTGAAAATGGAATATGCGCTATTAGATAGTAGAGAGTTAAGAGAGTCCGCCTTAAATATAATATGTTAAATTGAATTGTGATTATATTGTGTAAATAATTAGTATAATATGTAGATTTTATGTACATATTTATTAATCTTACATTTCAAAATATAGAAAGGCATTACTGTAATATAAAACCTTGACAAACCCCAATGGATTTTTAGCCCACACAAATATACCTTTAGATATAGCTAATCAAACATTCTTTCTTTTGTCAATTCTATAAATGTTCAAGGCATCTCATTTTCATTGAATCACGTCCCTTTCTCTCTTAGCACCATTAAGATCATGGCAAAATTTGTTAAGTCGGCGGTGATAATGTTTCTTTTTATGGTGATGTTATTGTTCTTACAGTTACCGAGTTTTATAGACGCAACACCTTTGGGGACTAGTGATGACACAACAATCCAGGCAGCACTTGTGAAAACTAGTGATTTCAGAAAATTGTTGGCAAGTCCGGTGGCTTCTACGCAAGAACTATTAAAACCTAAGAGTGAGTGTTGCCCCTATATTCTGAGGTGTTGCTAAAGTGATAGACGTAGTTACTTGATAAAATTTGTGATATGCTATCATATAATAAAGCCCAAGTGTATTACAATTTTAATTTTCTCATATATCCTACAATTACTGAAAATGTTCTATAATAAGTTGAGTATTATGAGGGTATATGTTCCCATTAAAATTGCCATTGTCGGGCTCTTGTTATTACTAATGCTGAGTTTCAACAACCTACTTATCTATATTATGTTTGTTTCACTTATTAAAATTGTGATCCTAATCAAGTAATATAATTTAATATGTTTAATCAATTTAAATATGCAATTAAATAACATCCTAAAAGAATTTAAAACTGATGAAAGTGTTATGACATATATTTTTCTAAAATCAACATGTCTATCCTTAACGTCTTGGATTGAAGAGAAGCTAGTGATGTAAAAAATGTACATCCCTTTTCCTTTCATATTCTAAATTTTTCAATTACTCCCAACGCTCCACGGTAAATATCTGTTAAGTTTAATGCCTTTGAATTTGGGATGCCTAAATTTAAGTGGATTAAATTAACAAGTTCTTAATTTCGGGACAGAAGGAGTATATGCGCTAGCATGTGGGGCGCATGGAATCTCTGACAATTCACACACAATAGGTTTAGTGGGCCGAAAGAAAGAGAAACAAGTTGGGCCTAGTAAATTGCTATTGGTTTGGCCACTACGTGGAATGTCAGTAAGGAAATAAGCATCCTTATTGAATTGCAATAAGAAGTTTGAGTTACAGTAGAAAACTCTTAGGCCGTTTAACCGTGTATGCACTTAGATGATGATTCTAGGGTCAAGGCCATTTGTTTTTCTTAATAAATCTGTCCCTTGAACAATAGTTCGCCATGATGAACCTGAGACTCTATTTTTCCCACAACAATGATAAGCATGACGCTAAAAGATATCCCTGACATTTTTTTTAAGTCATACTCATTCGTAATATTGTTTAATTTTTTGGGAATATGCCTATTAAAGCTATCATCAAGGGTGCGAATTGAGGGTCCGCCTTAAAGGATAATATGAAAATTGAATTTTCCTTAATTTCAACAATAATACTACCATGATCAAATCCACAAGATTTCTCTAATCTACAACAATGCTACCATGACGAAATCTAAAAGATATCCTTAATTTACAAAAAATCCAGACATTTTTTTTATCATACTCATTCGTAATATTGATTAATTTGAAAATGGAATATGCGCTATTAGATAGTAGAGAATTAAGAGAGTCCGCCTTAAATATAATATGTTAAATTGAATTGTGATTATATTGTGTAAATAATTAGTATAATATGTAGATTTTATGTACATATTTATTAATCTTACATTTCAAAATATAGAAAGGCATTACTGTAATATAAAACCTTGACAAACCCCCAATGGATTTTTAGCCCACACAAATATACCTTTAGATATAGCTAATCAAACATCCTTTCTTTTGTCAATTATATAAATGTTCAAGGCATCTCATTTTCATTGAATCACGTCCCTTTCTCTCTTAGCACCATTAAGATCATGGCAAAATTTGTTAAGTCGGCGGTGATAATGTTTGTTTTTATGGTGATGTTATTGTTCTTACAGTTACCGAGTTTTATAGACGCAACACCTTTGGGGACTAGTGATGCCACAACAATCCCGGCAGCACTTGTGAAAACTAGTGATTTCAGAAAATTGTTGGCAAGTCCGGTGGCTTCTACGCAAGAACTATTAAAACCTAAGAGTGAGTGTTGCCCCTATATTCTGAGGTGTTGCTAAAGTGATAGACGTAGTTACTTGATAAAAATTGTGATATGCTATCATATAATAAAGCCCAAGTGTATTACAATTTTAATTTTCTCATATATCCTACAATTACTGAAAATGTTCTATTATAAGTTGAGTATTATGAGGGTATATGTTCCCATTAAAATTGCCATTGTCGGGCTCTTGTTATTACTAATGCTGAGTTTCAACAACCTACTTATCTATATTATGTTTGTTTCACTTATTAAAATTGTGATCCTAATCAAGTAATATAATTTAATATGTTTAATCAATTTAAATATGCAATTAAATAACATCCTAAAAGAATTTAAAACTGATGCAAGTGTTATGACATATATTTTTCTGAAATCAACATGTCTATCCTTAACCTCTTGGATTGAAGAGAAGCTAGTGATGTAAAAAATGTACATCCCTTTTCCTTTCATATTCTAAATTTTTCAATTACTCCCAACCCTCCACGGTAAATATCTGTTAAGTTTAATGCCTTTGAATTTGGGACGCCTAAATTTAAGTGGATTAAATTAACAAGTTCGTAATTTCGGGACAGAAGGAGTATATGCGCTAGCATGGTGTGGGCGCATGGAATCTCTGACAATTCACGCACAATAGGTTTAGTGGGCCGAAAGAAAGAGAAACAAGTTGGGCCTAGTAAATTGCTATTGGTTTGGCCACTACGTGGAATGTCAGTAAGGAAATAAGCATCCTTATTGAATTGCAATAAGAAGTTTGAGTTACAGTAGAAAACTCTTAGGCCGTGTAACCGTGTATATTATACTCCCTCCGTCCAAATTTAATTAAGTACCTTATTTTATTCAGAAAGTGAGAGAGATCAATAATGCTAGATCTAGGTTTTTGCATAGCTAGGAACTTTGTGATCAAAGTTAATGCAAACATAGATTAGTGTGATCATATTCTTGTAATTGTTTCTCCGCCATAATAATATCTGTTTACCTTTGCCCGTGGAAGTAGCCAATAGAGATTGGTGAACCACGTAAATTCTGTCTTGTTATTTCTTGTGTTAATTATTATTTTCTATCTTTTGGGTCTGATTTACTAACAATATCAATATTTTCTCTTCATCAAGAGAAATGTTGATTTTTATTTTGGAAAAGAGGGAGTACATCATACGTAGGAAATGTAAAGTTTTGTATGAGTATTGTATGTCCAAAAATGCCACCACGTTTTTTAGAAACAAGTATTTCCTGAGCGTCTTGTAAAACGCATTTTACCCAATATTTTAGCTTTTTAATAGTATTAGTTAATCTTAAATCATTATAATTGTATAATTTTTAACTATAATAGATTACTATAATAATTAATTATTAATAGTTACATATAATTGTTAAAATATATAGTTAACTATTTATGGTGAAATATAATAGTTAACTATAATAATTAACTACCATAGTAATTATAATAGTTAATTATAATAGTTGATTATTATAGTCATTATTACTATTATAAGTATAAGTTGACTATAATAATAACTATTATACTAACTATTACTATTATAAGTAATAGTTAACTATTATAGTAATTGTTACTATTATAACACAATTTAGTGCACCAGTTGCCTGCGGGCCAAACACAAAAGTTTATCGGTATAATTTTTTGTTAGTAATGGTACATCTAAAATTTATTAATGAGTAAGACATAAGAAAATATGATTTTAGATGCACAAAATGGAATGTTCTAAGGTCAAAGGCCATTTGTTTTTCTAATAAATGTCCCTTGATTGTTCGCCGTGACTATGAACCTGGACTCATTTTTCCCAATGCACCGATAAGACAATTAACACCGCCGAGTACCTGAATGTGGGGTTTTAGGTTATTTTTTTGGGAATAGACCTATTAAAAGGGGTCATCGAGGGTGCGAGATTGGGGTGTCCACTTAGGATGACGAAATCCAAAAGATTTCCTTAATTTCAACAATAATATTACCATGATCAAATCCACAAGATTTCTCTAATCTACAACAATGCTACCATGATGAAATCTAAAAGATATCCTTAATTTACAAAAAATCCAGACATTTATTTTATCATACTCATTCGTAATATTGATTAATTTGAAAATGGAATATGCGCTATTAGATAGTAGAGAGTTTAGAGAGTCCGCCTTAAATATAATATGTTAAATTGAATTGTGATTATATTGTGTAAATAATTAGTATAATATGTAGATTTTATGTACATATTTATTAATCTTACATTTCAAAATATAGAAAGGCATTACTGTAATATAAAACCTTGACAAACCCCCAATGGATTTTTAGCCCACACAAATATACCTTTAGATATAGCTAATCAAACATCCTTTCTTTTGTCAATTCTATAAATGTTCAAGGCATCTCATTTTCATTGAATCACGTCCCTTTCTCTCTTAGCACCATTAAGATCATGGCAAAATTTGTTAAGTCGGCGGTGATAATGTTTGTTTTTATGGTGATGTTATTGTTCTTACAGTTACCGAGTTTTATAGACGCAACACCTTTGGGGACTAGTGATGCCACAACAATCCAGGCAGCACTTGTGAAAACTAGTGATTTCAGAAAATTGTTTGCAAGTCCGGTGGCTTCTACGCAAGAACTATTAAAACCTAAGAGTGAGTGTTGCCCCTATATTCTGAGGTGTTGCTAAAGTGATAGACGTAGTTACTTGATAAAATTTGTGATATGATATCATATAATAAAGCCCAAGTGTATTACAATTTTAATTTTCTCATATATCCTACAATTACTGAAAATGTTCTATTATAAGTTGAGTATTATGAGGGTATATGTTCCCATTAAAATTGCCATTGTTGGGCTCTTGTTATTACTAATGCTGAGTTTCAACAACCTACTTATCTATATTATGTTTGTTTCTCTTATTAAAATTGTGATCCTAATCAAGTAATATAAATTAATATGTTTAATCAATTTAAATATGCAATTAAATAACATTTTAAAAGAATTTAAAACTGATGCAAGTGTTATGACATATATTTTTCTGAAATCAACATGTCTATCCTTAACGTCTTGGATTGAAGAGAAGCTAGTGATGTAAAAAATGTACATCCCTTTTCCTTTCATATTCTAAATTTTGCAATTACTCCCAACGCTCCACGGTAAATATCAATATTTTCTCTTCATCAAGAGAAATGTTTATTTTTATTTTGGAATAGAGGGAGTAGATCATACGTAGGAAATATAAAGTTTTGTATGAGTATTGTATGTCCAAAAATGCCACCACGTTTTTTAGAAACAAGTATTTCCTGAGCGTCTTGTAAAACGCATTTTACCCAATATTTTAGCTTTTTAATAGTATTAGTTAATCTTAAATCATTATAATTGTATAATTTTAACTATAATAGATTACTATAATAATTAATTATTAATAGTTACATATAATTGTTAAAATATATAGTTAACTATTTATGGTGAAATATAATAGTTAACTATAATAATTAACTACCATAGTAACAATAATAGTTAATTATAATAGTTGATTATTATAGTCATTATTACTATTATAATTATAAGTTGACTATAATAATAACTATTATACTAACTGTTACTATTATAAGTAATAGTTAACTATTATAGTAACTGTTACAATTATAACGCAATTTAGTGCACCAGTTGCCTGCGGGCCAAACACAAAAGTTTATCGGTATAATTTTTTTGTTAGTAATGGTACATCTAAAATTTATTAATGAGCAAGACATAAGAAAATATGATTTTAGAAGCACAAAATGAAATGTTCTAAGGTCAAAGACCATTTGTTTTTCTAATAAATGTCCCTTGATTGTTCGCCGTGACTATGAACCTGGACTCATTTTTCCCAATGCACCGATAAGACAATTAACACCGCCGAGTACCTGAATGTGGGGTTTTAGGTTATTTTTTTGGGAATAGACCTATTAAAAGGGTTCATCGAGGGTGCGAGATTGGGGTGTCCACTTAGGATGACGAAATCCAAAAGATTTCCTTAATTTCAACAATAATACTACCATGATCAAATTCACAAGATTTCTCTAATCTACAACAATGCTACCATGATGAAATCTAAAAGATATCCTTAATTTACAAAATATCCAGACATTTTTTTTATCATACTCATTCGTAATATTGATTAATTTGAAAATGGAATATGCGCTATTAGATAGTAGAGAGTTAAGAGAGTACCGCCTTAAATATAATATGTTAAATTGAATTTTGATTATATTGTGTAAATAATTAGTATAATATGTAGATTTTATGTACATATTTATTAATCTTACATTTCAAAATATTGAAAGGCATTACTGTAATATAAAACCTTGACAAACCCCCAATGGATTTTTAGCCCACACAAATATACCTTTAGATATAGCTAATCAAACATCCTTTCTTTTGTCAATTCTATAAATGTTCAAGGCATCTCATTTTCATTGAATCACGTTTATTTTTGAACTCTAGAAATCCTCCCTTTCTCTCTTAGCACCATTAAGATCATGGCAAAATTTGTTAAGTCGGCGGTGATAATGTTTGTTTTTATGGTGATGTTATTGTTCTTACAGTTACAGAGTTTTATAGACGCAACACCTTTGGGGACTAGTGATGCCACAACAATCCAGGCAGCACTTGTGAAAACTAGTGATTTCAGAAAATTGTTGGCAAGTCCGGTGGCTTCTACGCAAGAACTATTAAAACCTAAGAGTGAGTGTTGCCCCTATATTCTGAGGTGTTGCTAAAGTGATAGACGTAGTTACTTGATAAAATTTGTGATATGCTATCATATAATAAAGCCCAAGTGTATTACAATTTTAATTTTCTCATATATCCTACAATTACTGAAAATGTTCTATTATAAGTTGAGTATTATGAGGGTATATGTTCCCATTAAAATTGCCATTGTCGGGCTCTTGTTATTACTAATGCTGAGTTTCAACAACCTACTTATCTATATTATGTTTGTTTCACTTATTAAAATTGTGATCCTAATCAAGTAATATAATTTAATATGTTTAATCAATTTAAATATGCAATTAAATAACATGTTAAAAGAATTTAAAACTGATGCAAGTGTTATGACATATATTTTTCTGAAATCAACATGTCTATCCTTAACGTCTTGGATTGAAGAGAAGCTAGTGATGTAAAAATGTACATCCCTTTTCCTTTCATATTCTAAATTTTGCAATTACTCCCAACGCTCCACGGTAAATATCAATATTTTCTCTTCATCAAGAGAAATGTTGATTTTTATTTTGGAATAGAGGGAGTAGATCATACGTAGGAAATATAATGTTTTGTATGAGTATTGTATGTCCAAAAATGCCACCACATTATTTAGAACAAGTATTTCCTGAGCGTCTTGTAAAACGCATTTTACCCAATATTTTAGGTTTTTAATAGTATTAGTTAATCTTAAATCATTATAATTGTATAATTTTTAACTATAATAGATTACTATAATAATTAATTATTAATAGTTACATATAATTGTTAAAATATATAGTTTACTATTTATGGTGAAATATAATAGTTAACTATAATAATTAACTACCATAGTAACTATAATAGTTAATTATAATAGTTGATTATTATAGTCATTATTACTATTATAAGTATAAGTTGACTATAATAATAACTATTATACTAACTGTTACTATTATAAGTAATAGTTAACTATTATAGTAACTGTTACTATTATAACGCAATTTAGTGCACCAGTTGCATGCGGGCCAAACACAAAAGTTTATCGGTATAATTTTTTGTTAGTAATGGTACATCTAAAATTTATTAATGAGTAAGTCATAAGAAAATATGATTTTAGATGCAGAAAATGGAATGTTCTAAGGTATAAGGCCATTTGTTTTTCTAATAAATGTCCCTTGATTGTTCGCCGTGACTATGAACCTGGACTCATTTTTCCCAATGCACTGATAAGACAATTAACACCGCCGAGTGCCTGAATGTGGGGTTTTAGGTTATTTTTTTGGGAATAGACCTATTAAAAGGGTTCATCGAGGGTGCGAGATTGGGGTGTCCACTTAGGATGACGAAATCCAAAAGATTTCCTTAATTTCAACAATAATATTACCATGATCAAATCCACAAGATTTCTCTAATCTACAACAATGCTACCATGATGAAATCTAAAAGATATCCTTAATTTACAAAAAATCCAGACATTTTTTTTTATCATACTCATTCGTAATATTGATTAATTTGAAAATTGAATATGCGCTATTAGATAGTAGAGAGTTAAGAGAGTACCGCCTTAAATATAATATGTTAAATTGAATTGTGATTATATTGTGTAAATAATTAGTATAATATGTAGATTTTATGTAATATTTATTAATCTTACATTTCAAAATATAGAAAGGCATTACTGTAATATAAAACCTTGACAAACCCCCAATGGATTTTTAGCCCACACAAATATACCTTTAGATATAGCTAATCAAACATCCTTTCTTTTGTCAATTCTATAAATGTTCAAGGCATCTCATTTTCATTGAATCACGTTTATTTGAACTCTAGAAATCCTCCCTTTCTCTCATAGCACCATTAAGATCATGGCAAAATTTGTTAAGTCGGCGGTGATAATGTTTGTTTTTATGGTGATGTTATTGTTCTTACAGTTACCGAGTTCTATAGACGCAACACCTTTGGGGACTAGTGATGCCACAACAATCCAGGCAGCACTTGTGAAAACTAGTGATTTCAGAAAATTGTTGGCAAGTCCGGTGGCTTCTACGCAAGAACTATTAAAACCTAAGAGTGAGTGTTGCCCCTATATTCTGAGGTGTTGCTAAAGTGATAGACGTAGTTACTTGATAAAATTTGTGATATGCTATCATATAATAAAGCCCAAGTGTATTACAATATTAATTTTCTCATATATCCTACAATTACTGAAAATGTTCTATTATAAGTTGAGTATTATGAGGGTATATGTTCCCATTAAAATTGCCATTGTCGGGCTCTTGTTATTACTAATGCTGAGTTTCAACAACCTACTTATCTATATTATGTTTGTTTCACTTATTAAAATTGTGATCCTAATCAAGTAATACAATTTAATATGTTTAATCAATTTAAATATGCAATTAAATAACATGTTAAAAGAATTTAAAACTGATGCAAGTGTTATGACATATATTTTTCTGAAATCAACATGTCTATCCTTAACGTCTTGGATTGAAGAGAAGCTAGTGATGTAAAAAATGTACATCCCTTTTCCTTTCATATTCTAAATTTTGCAAGTACTCCCAACGCTCCATGGTAAATATCAATATTTTCTCTTCATCAAGAGAAATGTTGATTTTTATTTTGGAATAGAGGGAGTAGATCATACGTAGGAAATATAAATTTTTGTATGAGTATTGTATGTCCAAAAATGCCACGACGTTCTTTAGAAACAAGTATTTCCTGAGCGTCTTGTAAAACGCATTTTACCCAATATTTTAGCTTTTTAATAGTATTAGTTAATCTTAAATCATTATAATTGTATAATTTTTAACTATAATAGATTACTATAATAATTAATTATTAAAAGTTACATATAATTGTTAAAATATATAGTTAACTATTTATGGTGAAATATAATAGTTAACTATAATAATTAACTACCATAGTAACTATAATAGTTAATTATAATAGTTGATTATTATAGTCATTATTACTATTATAAGTGTAAGTTGACTTTAATAATAACTATTATACTAACTGTTACTATTATAAGTAATAGTTAACTATTATAGTAATTGTTACTATTATAACGCAATTTAGTGCACCAGTTGCCTGCGGGCCAAACTCAAAAGTTTATCGGTATAATTTTTTGTTAGTAATGGTACATCTAAAATTTATTAATGAGTAAGACATAAGAAAATATGATTTTAGATGCACAAAATGGAATGTTCTAAGGTATAAGGCCATTTGTTTTTCTAATAAATGTCCCTTGATTGTTTGCCGTGACTATGAACCTGGACTCATTTTTCCCAATGCACCGATAAGACAATTAACACCGCCGAGTGCCTGAATGTGGGGTTTTAGGTTATTTTTTTGCGAATAGACCTATTAAAAGGGTTCATCGAGGGTGTGAGATTGGGGTGTCCACTTAGGATGACGAAATCCAAAAGATTTCCTTAATTTCAACAATAATACTACCATGATCAAATCCACAAGATTTCTCTAATCTACAACAATGCTACCATGATGAAATCTAAAAGATATCCTTAATTTACAAAAAATCCAGACATTTTTTTTATCATACTCATTCGTAATATTGATTAATTTGAAAATGGAATATGCGCTATTACATAGTAGAGAGTTAAGAGAGTACCGCCTTAAATATAATATGTTAAATTGAATTGTGATTATATTGTGTAAATAATTAGTATAATATGTAGATTTTATGTACATATTTATTAATCTTACATATCAAAATAAAGAAAGGCATTACTGTAATATAAAACCTTGACAAACCCCCAATGGATTTTTAGCCCACACAAATATACCTTTAGATATAGCTAATCAAACATCCTTTCTTTTGTCAATTCTATAAATGTTCAAGGCATCTCATTTTCATTGAATCACGTTTATTTGAACTCAAGAAATCCTCCCTTTCTCTCATATATCCTACAATTACTGAAAATGTTCTATTATAAGTTGAGTATTATGAGGGTATATGTTCCCATTAAAATTGCCATTGTCGGGCTCTTGTTTTTACTAATGCTGAGTTTCAACAACCTACTTATCTATATTATGTTTGTTTCACTTATTAAAATTGTGATCCTAATCAAGTAATATAATTTAATATGTTTAATCAATTTAAATATGCAATTAAATAACATGTTAAAAGAATTTAAAACTGATGCAAGTGTTATGACATATATTTTTCTGAAATCAACATGTCTATCCTTAACGTCTTGGATTGAAGAGAAGCTAGTGATGTAAAAAATGTACATCCCTTTTCCTTTCATATTCTAAATTTTGCAATTACTCCCAACGCTCCACGGTAAATATCAATATTTTCTCTTCATCAAGAGAAATGTTGATTTTTATTTTGGAATAGAGGGAGTAGATCATACGTAGGAAATATAAAGTTTTGTATGAGTATTGTATGTCCAAAAATGCCACCACGTTCTTTAGAAACAAGTATTTCCTGAGCGTCTTGTAAAACGCATTTTACCCAATATTTTAGCTTTTAATAGTATTAGTTAATCTTAAATCATTATAATTGTATAATTTTTAACTATAATAGATTACTATAATAATTAATTATTAATAGTTACATATAATTGTTAAAATATATAGTTAACTATTTATGGTGAAATATAATAGTTAACTATAATAATTAACTACCATAGTAACTATAATAGTTAATTATAATAGTTGATTATTATAGTCATTATTACTATTATAAGTGTAAGTTGACTTTAATAATAACTATTATACTAACTGTTACTATTATAAGTAATAGTTAACTATTATAGTAATTGTTACTATTATAACGCAATTTAGTGCACCAGTTGCCTGCGGGCCAAACACAAAAGTTTATCGGTATAATTTTTTGTTAGTAATGGTACATCTAAAATTTATTAATGAGTAAGACATAAGAAAATATGATTTTAGATGCACAAAATGGAATGTTCTAAGGTATAAGGCCATTTGTTTTTCTAATAAATGTCCCTTGATTGTTTGCCGTGACTATGAACCTGGACTCATTTTTCCCAATGCACCGATAAGACAATTAACACCGCCGAGTGCCTGAATGTGGGGTTTTAGGTTTTTTTTTGGGAATAGACCTATGAAAAGGGTTCATCGAGGGTGTGAGATTGGGGTGTCCACTTAGGATGACGAAATCCAAAAGATTTCCTTAATTTCAACAATAATACTACCATGATCAAATCCACAAGATTTCTCTAATCTACAACAATGCTACCATGATGAAATCTAAAATATATCCTTAATTTACAAAAAATCCAGACATTTTTTTTATCATACTCATTCGTAATATTGATTAATTTGAAAATGGAATATGCGCTATTACATAGTAGAGAGTTAAGAGAGTACCGCCTTAAATATAATATGTTAAATTGAATTGTGATTATATTGTGTAAATAATTAGTATAATATGTAGATTTTATGTACATATTTATTAATCTTACATTTCAAAATAAAGAAAGGCATTACTGTAATATAAAACCTTGACAAACCCCCAATGGATTTTTAGCCCACACAAATATACCTTTAGATATAGCTAATCAAACATCCTTTCTTTTGTCAATTCTATAAATGTTCAAGGCATCTCATTTTTATTGAATCACGTTTATTTGAACTCAAGAAATCCTCCCTTTCTCTCATATATCCTACAATTACTGAAAATGTTCTATTATAAGTTGAGTATTATGAGGGTATATGTTCCCATTAAAATTTCCATTGTCGGGCTTTTGTTTTTACTAATGCTGAGTTTCAACAACCTACTTATCTATATTATGTTTGTTTCACTTATTAAAATTGTGATCCTAATCAAGTAATATAATTTAATATGTTTAATCAATTTAAATATGCAATTAAATAACATGTTAAAAGAATTTAAAACTGATTCAAGTGTTATGACATATATTTTTCTGAAATCAACATGTCTATCCTTAACGTCTTGGATTGAAGAGAAGCTAGTGATGTAAAAAATGTACATCCCATTTCATTTCATATTCTAAATTTTGCAATTACTCCCAACGCTCCACGGTAAATATCAATATTTTCTCTTCATCAAGAAAAATGTTGATTTTTATTTTGGAATAGAGGGAGATCATACGTAGGAAATATAAAGTTTTGTATGAGTATTGTATGTCCAAAAATGCCACCACATTTTTTAGAAACAAGTATTTCCTGAGCGTCTTGTAAAACGCAATTTACCCAATATTTTAGCTTTTTAATAGTATTAGTTTATCTTAAATCATTATAATTGTATAATTTTTAACTATAATAGATTACTATAATAATTAATATTAATAGTTACATATAATTGTTAAAATATATAGTTAACTATTTATGGTGAAATATAATAGTTAACTATAATAATTAACTATAATAGTTAATTATAATAGTTGATTATTATAAACATTATTACTATTATAAGTATAAGTTGACTATAATAATAACTATTATACAAACTGTTACTATTATAAGTAATAGTTAATTAGTATTGTAACTGTTACTATTATAACGCAATTTAGTGCACCAGTTGCCTGCGGGCCAAACTCAAAAGTTTATCGGTATAATTTTTTGTTAGTAATGGTACGTCTAAAATTTATTAATGAGTAAGACATAAGAAAATATGATTTTAGATGCACAAAATGGAATGTTCTAAGGTCAAAGGCCATTTGTTTTTCTAATAAATGTCACTTGATTGTTCGCCGTGACTATGAACCTGGACTTATTTTCCCAATGCACCGATAAGACAATATCACCGCCGAGTACCTGAATGTGAGGTTTTAGGTTATTTTTTAGGGAATAGACCTATTAAAAGGGTTCATCGGGGGTGCAAGATTGGGGTGTCCACTTAGGATGACGAAATCCAAAAGATTTCCTTAATTTCAACAATAATACTACCATGATCAAATCCACAAGATTTCTTTAATCTACAACAATGCTACCATGATGAAATCTAAATGATATCCTTAATTTACAAAAAATCCAGACATTTTTTTTATCATACTCATTCGTAATATTGATTAATTTGAAAATGGAATATGCGCTATTAGATAGTAGAGAGTTAAGAGAGTACCGCCTTAAATATAATATGTTAAATTGAATTGTGATTATATTGTGTAAATAATTAGTATAATATGTAGATATTATGTACATATTTATTAATCTTACATTTCAAAATATAGAAAGGCATTACTGTAATATAAAACCTTGACAAACCCCTAATGGATTTTTAGCGAGTAAACTGCTTTTCTGCCCTCGTACTATGGCTTCAACATCAATTTGACACCCGTACTGCAGAAACAACAAATGGATGATGCGTACTATAGTTTTATTAGCAAAATTAACCAAAATTCTATTCAGTCGTTAACTTTTTCTAACACACGTTATTTTTTCTAACGAGCATTAATTTATTTTAACAGATGTTAATAATTTAATGAGAATTAGAATTAAACTTTACAAATGCTTAGTTGGTACCACATATTTCTTATTTAAAAAATGTAAGGGGGCGCAAGTGCGAATTATTAAATTACTAGCCCTAAATCTCACAATTACAATCCCCATTTTCTGTAACCCTAATATCAATTCATCTCAACTTTCTCTCTCAACAAACCAGAGAAGCAGCCGCCGCCCCCTACTCTTCCCTCCATCGCCGCCACCCCTTACTCTTCCCTCCACCGTCTACTTCCTTTCCCCGGCGCCGTGACCACCCTCTCCTTAGGCGCCGTGAGCCCTTGACCACCCACGACCCCTTCATCTCCTTTCTCACACCCACATCCATCACCTCCCTTCCCACCCTTCGCCTCTCTTTCCCGGCGACACCACTCCATTCAGAACCTCTTCCCCATGGCCGCCCATAACCCTTCCAACAAGCTGCCCGTCCACCACTTCATTTTGACACCGCCGGCGTCACCACCCAACGGGCACAGCCAACCGCACCAAAATTGGCTCTCTAGAACCGTGCCATATCATCGCCTGAATCCAGCTGCAATTTCATGTCTTCTTGCAAATTAAGCCCGAATCTGAGTTTAGGGTTTATTGTTTATGCGGATTATGCCCGAATCTGGGTTTAGGATTTGAGAAATTTTGTGATTTGATTTTAGTTTTTGATGCAAATGCGTTGATTTCAAACTGAATTTTTAGTTTTTTTTTTTTTTTTTTTTAATTTCATGCCTGAATTTGGGTTTGGATTTCAAATGGAATTTTCAGTTTTTGTTTTGAATTTCATGAATTTTCGAATAATCTACTGAATATGAGAGAGGGTCGTTTTTATGCATTTTCTTTTTCAAATTCAGAGATTTGGGGAATTTTCATTTGATGAGTTTGATCGATTTGGTTGGGTTTCTGATAGATTTATGAAGGGGTCATAGGTGGCAATGATGGTGATGGTCTAGATGGCGGCGGCGGCGGCGGTGATTAGGTGGAGTGGTGGTGGTATCGTGTATGGTGTTAACGGTGGTGGGGAAGATAGTGGCGGAGTAACACAGATCCGTTAAGTTATTAATCTTTGTTAAAATGAATTAATGTCCGTTAAAAAAATAATGTTCGTTAAAAAAATTTAACAACTGAATAGTAAATTGGTTAATTTTGTATATAAAACAATAGTACGCATCATACATTTAGTGTTTCAATAGTACGAGTGTCAAATTGATGTTGGGGCTATAGTACGAGGGGCAGAAAAGCAGTTTACTCGATTTTTAGCCCACACAAATATACCTTTAGATATAGCTAATCAAACATCCTTTCTTTTGTCAATTCTATAAATGTTCAAGGCATCTCATTTTCATTGAATCACGTTTATTTGAACTCTAGAAATCCTCCCTTTCTCTCATAGCACCATTAAGATCATGGCAAAATTTGTTAAGTCGGCGGTGATAATGTTTGTTTTTATGGTGATGTTATTGTTCTTACAGTTACCGAGTTTTATAAACGCAACACCTTTGGCGACTAGTGATGCCACAACAATCCAGGCAGCACTTGTGAAAACTAGTGATTTCAGAAAATTGTTTGCAAGTCCGGAGGCTTCTACGCAAGAACTATTAAAACCTAAGAGTGAGTGTTGCCCCTATATTCTGAGGTGTTGCTAAAGTGATAGACGTAGTTACTTGATAAAATTTGTGATATGCTATCATATAATAAAGCCCAAGTGTATTACAATTTTAATTTTCTCATATATCCTACAATTACTGAAAATGTTCTATTATAAGTTGAGTATTATGAGGGTATATGTTCCCATTAAAATTGCCATTGTCGGGCTCTTGTTATTACTAATGCTGAGTTTCAACAACCTACTTATCTATATTATGTTTGTTTCACTTATTAAAATTGTGATCCTAATCAAGTAATATAATTTAATATGTTTAATCAATTTAAATATGCAATTAAATAACATGTTAAAAGAATTTAAAACTGATGCAAGTGTTATGACATATATTTTTCTGAAATCAACATGTCTATCCTTAACGTCTTGGATTGAAGAGAAGCTAGTGATGTAAAAAATGTACATCCCTTTTCCTTTCATATTCTAAATTTTACAATTCTTCCAACACTCCACGGTAAATATCAATATTTTCTCTTCATCAAGAGAAATGTTGATTTTTATTTTGGAATAGAGGGAGTAGATCATACGTAGGAAATATAAAGTTTTGTATGAGTATTGTATGTCCAAAAATGCCACCACGTTTTTTAGAAACAAGTATTTCCTGAGCGTTTTGTAAAACGCATTTTAAACAATATTTTAGCTTTTTAATAGTATTAGTTAATCTTAAATCATTATAATTGTATAATTTTTAACTATAATAATTCATTATTAATAGTTACATATAATTGTTAAAATATATAGTTAACTATTTATGGTGAAATACAATAGTTAACTATAATAATTAACTACCATAGTAACTATAATAGTTAATTATAATAGTTGATTATTATAGTCATTATTACTATTATAAGTATAAGTTGACTATAATAGTAACTATTATACTAACTATTACTATTATAAGTAATAGTTAACTATTATAGTAACTATTACTATTATAAGCGCACTTTAGTGCACCAGTTACCTGCAGGTCAAACACAAAAGTTTATCGGTATAATTTTTTGTTAGTAATGGTACGTCTAAAATTTATTAATGAATAAGACATAAGAAAATATGATTTTAGATGCACAAAATGGAATGTTCTAAGGTCAAAGGCCATTTGTTTTTCTAATAAATGTCACTTGATTGTTCGCCGTGACTATGAACCTAGACTCATTTTTCCCAATGCACCGATAAGACAATTAACACCGCCGACTACCTGAATGAGGGGTTTTAGGTTATTTTTTGGGAATAAACCTATTAAAAGGGTTCATCGAGGGTGAGATTGGGGTGTCCACATAGGATGACGAAATCCAAAAGATTTCCTTAATTTCAACAATAATACTACCATGATCAAATCCACTAGATTTCTCTAATTTACAACAATGCTACCATGATGAAATCTAAAAGATATCCTTAATTTACAAAAAAAAAAAAAAACTAGACATTTTTTTATCATACTCATTCGTAATATTGATTAATTTGAAAATGGAATATGCGCTATCAGATAATAGAGAGTTAAGAGAGTACCGCCTTAAATATAATATGTTAAATTGAATTGTGCCTATATTGTGTAAATAATTAGTATAATATGTAGATATTATGTACATATTTATTAATCTTACATTTCAAAATATAGAAAGGCATTACTGTAATATAATACCTTGACACACCCCCAATGGATTTTTAGCCCACACAAATATACCTTTAGATATAGTTAATCAAACATCCTTTCTTTTGTCACATCTATAAATGTTCAAGGCATCTCATTTTCATTGAATCACGTTTATTTGAACTCTAGAAATCCTCCCTTTCTCTCATAGCACCATTAAGATCATGGCAAAATTTGTTAAGTCGGCGGTGATAATGTTTGTTTTTATGGTGATGTTATTGTTCTTACAGTTACCGAGTTTTATAGACGCAACACCTTTGGCGACTAGTGATGCCAGAACAATCCAGGCAGCACTTATGAAAACTAGTGATTTCAGAAAATTGTTGGCAAGTCCGGTGGCTTCTATGTAAGAACTATTGAAAGGCCTTATTATACTGAATGAACAGATTAGTTAAAACTTGGACAGCTAACTTTTGGTTAGCTGTTGAGCGATAATAACAAAAAGAGATGTGCAGTGGAATATAAATGAATGAAAAATGAAAGGACAAGTGTAGTGTGTGTGTAAGTGTAAAGACAAGAGTGTACACAGTATTTTAAAGTGGTTCAGAAGCAAAACCCTTCTCTTACATCACCCCCCACTGTTAGAACAGTGAGACCAATTCACTATAATATTCTCTTTAATAAGAGTTACAAGAATTGATAAGGCAAGTTCCTTTGAACCCCCTCTACTTAATTGACACTTCAATTAAGGTTGCTTCTTTCAAAGCGAGAAAAAAAAGAAAAAGAAAATAATCACAAATGTGTTTACAAAATAGCTTGGCTGTTAGCTGGCTGGATGAGGGTTGTAACTGGGTGAAAGATGGTACAATATTTGTAGGGGATTTATGCAAATATTTAGATCTACAGTGTGAATGTAGGGGAGTTTTGAAGGTTTTTCAAAGGGAGAAAGGGTTGTAAAAATTAGGAAGGTCACTTGACAACATGCCAGTATACTCCTTTATATAAAGGTTGGCATAAAGCCGTTGGGGACAAGTAGCCGTTTGGGGGACAAAGGTACATAGAATTAATGGTCAGTCTTTGACTGACTATTTATTATTCCTTTGTTTCCAGGTTGACAAGGTAGTAGAGGGTGTATTCACACTTGATCAAGCTTCAATATGAGTTATTCTAATTGTTGATAATATTGGAATAATCATTCTTCAAGGTTTTGATGACATGGAGTCTTAGCTGTTGGAGCAGGGGAGCTTAGCTGTTAAAACAGAGGAGCTTAGCTATTGGGCTTTTAAGACATAGTCTGTTGAGGCTTGATTGAAATTAGTATCTTGGTAATTCATGTGGATGTAATAGAGGTTGTAATAGGTAGTTCTTCAGTTTGGTTGATGTGTAGATAATATATAGATCATGTATAGGCTTGACTGTTAGCTTGTATGGAAGCAGGGCAGCTTAGCTGTTGGGGATTGTCTTGGGTTGCCTGTGTTCAGGTCTTTTGTATACTTCATATAATCAATGGATTGATTATTTATTTATCAAAACATATTTACTATGATTAATTGTAAGTTAAGGAAATAGAACACCAATGAAGAGAAAATCTTCTTGATAGTTTTGCTTGGCAAACAAACTATTAAACAAACTAAATTCTACTTTTAAAAGAAATAACTGAAAGGAAAAGATAGGCATTGTTCTGAACAGCTATTCAAAACATAGAAAACAAACCAAATAACCTATACTAAGCATTCTGAATTCTCTCCACAGCTTTTAGTTCTTGAGTGAGTGCAGCTCTTCTCACTGGTTCATTCCTTCTATAGAACCATTCATTGTTCCAGTCAAGAGCCATCATGTGGTTATACTGGAAATGTTGGTCTTGTCTGGCTATCAACTGATATTTGGTGAGAACAGGTTGATTGTAAAGAAGTCTTGGGCCAATCCAGGCTTGCAGTTGCTGAGGAGACATGGTTTCTTCTGTAGGAGAGACCCCCATGGGATAGTCCTTGTAAAAAGATGCAGGCCTTTTCTTGATGAATTTAGGTTGGGGAGCTTGGAAGTAGGAGTGGATGGATGCCTGAGATGGTCTTGGAGGCAAGGGTTGGCTACTAGGAGGAGGAGGAGGGAAGGCTGTTGGGGTTGGCTGTTCAGGAGATGGAGGGATTGGATTCTCACCTCTTTGAAGGATGAACTCAGATACATTGTCAAGCTTTTTGAGAATGGCAGATTTGAGTTGTTTGATGAAGGTGGATGAGAATTGGTTGAAGTCAGTGAAGGTGAGATGATATGGAGGGGTGTATTTGAATGGATCAAAATTAGGAGGGAGATTTGCAAATTGTGCTCTGGATTTCTTATGGAATGTAGGAGGTGGAGGAAGATATTAAGGATACACAGAAGATATTGGAAAGAGACTCTTGACAATGAGTCCCATTATGCAGCTCTTTTTGGAAAGCAAAATCCAAAAAATGGACTAGGGATGTAGAGACATTCTTGAAGATGGCAAAAGAAAAATTCCCATTCTGGAAGAGTTGAAAGTGTGATGGGATTGGGTAGTTTAGGTTCTTTGAAAAAGAAGCAGTATTGGGTTGAGATTCTGAACTGTTTCCATTCTTCATAGGCATGGAACAATTGGCCCCCAATATTTCTAGCATGAATGCTCATATGGGTTCTTGTCATATCCCAAGGGTTGGAAATATTGTGAGGGTTGAGAAGGGGAGGAAGGTGAGGAAGAGAGGCAAACTTTTTGTGAGCCTCAATGACATTTGTGACTGAAAAGTCAATGTCACAATCTAAAGCCCAGAAGCTAGGAGTTGGCATGGAAATGTCTAGATCAATTTGAGAGAGAGAATGTGATTTAGAAGGTGGGATAGATGATGAGGCAGGTTTGGGAGTAGATGATCCACCCTGACCTTGGGATTGCCTTGCTTCTCTAATCCTCATGAAATCAAAGGCCTTGAGAGCCTCATACATAGAAAATTTACTAGAAAGTTGTTCAAAAAGGGTTGATGTATCATCATCAGACAGATTAGACACAGATTTATCTTTGATAAACTCAATGATTTGAGGATTGAGAATAGGAATGACAGTAAGTTGATCAGGGGATATAGAAGAAGGGGATGCTTGAGTTTGAAGGGAAGGAGGAAGATGAGTCTCAGTTGTTGGGATGAACTCATGAACAAGAGAGTTCCCCCTTGACCTGACAGGGATGTTGGACTGGGTGAGTTCCCCCTTAAGATTTCAACAGGAGAGGTGGTTTGAGAAGTAAGGTCAAGAATTCCTTCAATAACAGCAGCATGATCTGAACTGGAAGTCAAATTGGGAGAGGGAGGATAGGGGGATCTGACACGTCTTATTTTTACTATGAATTGACCAGCAGAAGAGGATGAAGATGTTACCTTGTCAGTTGGATCAACAGACTTAGCTGCTGGGATATCCTGCTTAGCTGTTGGCATAGCTTGCTCAGCTGTTGGCACAACTTTCTCAGGTGGTCCTTGACCTTGCTTGGATTTTCTGATTTTATCAAGCTATTTTTGTAGAGACAACTGAACTCCATATTCTTCTTCATCAATCTCCATTACACCACTGGAGCTACTTGCTTTCTTAACTTCAGATTCTTCTTCACTTACTGTTGCTTCATAATCAACAAATAGCTTGCTCTTAGTTTTGTGAGCAGGTTTGATCACTTCAAATTCAGCAGTTGTGTTCTCATGACTAGTGGGAGGAGTGCCTGAGTCACTTTTTGTTGATTGAGAAGAGGAGCTGGATGTTGAAGATGAAGATGAGGGTGGTTCATCAATCTTCCTCTTGCATGTCTTCTTAACAGCTATGGATTTCCTTCTTGCAGAGGACTTTGCTGTTGCTCTAGTGGTCATTCTGGTTGCTTGAGCTTCATCAGGTCCAGGCTTAGCTGTTGAGACCTTCTTGATTGCCTTAGCTGTTGAAGACTTGGCTTTGGATGACTTAGCTGTTCCCTCTTTAGAGCCTTTGAGAGGGATGGTCTTCTTGTCAAACTTCTTAAAGATGCTTAGGGGAACAAATTCAAGCCATTTTGTGTTGAGAATAGCTGGGAGGTCTTTGAATTTTTTAGCAAGGATTCCACTCATAAATCTGAACAGATTTGGTTTGGTGGACCTTACATAGGGCTTGTGAAGGGATTGAGACGAGGCTAAGTTGAAGTTTTCAAGCATTACAGTGCACCAATTTACATTTCTCCTAATGAGACCAAGGGCTATTTTCCATTCTGATGAGCTTAGCTGGTCCAAAGATGATTGCTTCCCACACATCCCTTTGATTACTACATCACTCAGGGCTGAATTGTTGATGGATAGGTTCTTCTTTAGTATTGACTTGTTCTTGATTGAGTCATAGTCAATGTCTTTTTGACCAGTGAATAGCTTGTAGAGGACACTGAATTCTGAATCCAATTCTTTGCTCCAAACATTTGTGACAAAGTTTATGTGGTTTGAAATGCCATATTTTGTATGCACATCTTCAGGTTTGATGAGCATTGTGACATTTTGGAAGACACATCGAATAGTACTATCTTTGAGTCTGGTTCCAACTAGATATACCTTCATACATGCCTTTTCAAGGATTAGGTTTTGAGCAGTTAACATGTTTAGAAGCCCATTGTTTTCCAAGATTCCTTTGACAAAGATTCCTACTTCTCCTTCGAAGAAGTCACTTTCGATGTAGTAGCCATAGGATTCTTCAGGGAGAGTCATTTGATTTTTCAAGATGAGCGAAAAAAACAGAAGATTAGGGTTTGAAACAGAGGAAGCAAGATCAATTAGAAATTCGAAGGGTTTTATAGTTTGGGTGATTAAACATGTATATGGATATAGGAGAGATCATGGTTGAGAAGGTGGGTACAACGGTTATATTTTTTAGGAGAGAGGCGACGTGGGGTTTAAAGCTAGCCATTAAGGAGATGTGACAGTTATCCTCTTTTACTATTCAAGTGTACAGTAAATAGAATGGAAGTAAATGGTGTAATTTATTTCCAGAAATAGCGGGCAGCTATTTATGGAAAGTAAGGGGCTAAATATAACACAACACACTTCTAATTGAATTTTGACCATCACATACTAGGATTGCCACTCTTATGTACCAATAGAACATATTTGGTGGTCAAATCAGTTGACATTTTTTGACAAAAAATTTAAATCCAACAGCTAAGTCTATAACTATACCCTATTATTGACTGACATAAATTCCTTGTGTATAAAAGGAATATGAACTTAGCTGATGAATACACATCAAAATCAATTTCTTTAGTCTTAGCTGTTGAAGTCATACTCAGTTCAATTCTTGAAAATGGGGAGACTTTCATCTAAGTTTAATCCAAAAAGAATGGCTCAAACTGCTAAGAAGTTAATCTTTTCAGTTCCTGTTGGAGAAGAAACTGAGAGGGAAAGATTTGAAAGGGAGTATAGGTCATATACTATACAGAGTGATCATCAGCTATATGAGGAAGTTGAACAGCTTCCTCTAGATCACCCTTTGAAGTATAGAGAGGTGAGAGAGAGAGAGAAGAGAAAAAGAGATTGGGAGTGTGAAAAGGAAGCTATAGAAAAATTTGAGAAAGATAGGTTGGCACAACAGAAAAGGGTTGATAGTAAGGGAAAAGAGAAGCAGGTAGAGGAGAGAACAAGTATTAAGTTGTTTGGTCAGAACATGAGGATAGGAGAAGAAGAGAGCAGCAAAGCAAGAGTTACTCAAACTAAAGTCCTAAGGGTGCAATCCCTTGGGGATTTAATGAGGAAGGAGGGATTCAAGGATCATGAAGGTGACCAAGATATGAGAGTGAAAGGAGAGACCCAGAATTTGAGGCATTTTACACTTAGGGAATTGATGCAACAATAGGATAGCTTAGCTGTTCAGGTAAAGATAGTGCCTATTGTTGAATATCCAAGGGTCTATTCCCCAGTTATAAGGGATTCTCTGTCCATAAACATGATAGTTTTGGAGGGAAGGGGAGATAACTTTTATGGGGTCCACCAGTCTCCATCAAGGGCTCACACTCAGCTGTTTAAACAGTATTTGAGCTGTTGTAGTCTAGTTCAGGTGAATGAGGGGAGTGATGGTGGTCCTTCATCACATATGGAAATGATAGCGACTGAGAGTTTGCAAACCTCAGGTACCTTCAGCTTCATGTCTCCTCTTGATGACTTTCCTCCTTATGATGTTGTAGAGCAATAGTGGCCAAGAACCATGGGTCCATCCTTGCAGTACTCAGTTACTGCTATTGACCCAGTCATGGAGAGACATCCAATATGGTTGGAAAGGTATTTTCAGGGAGGTCCATCTACACCAGCAGGAACATATGGAGGGGAGGACAAGCAGGACAAGGGATCTGGAGTTGGTTGGAAATAAGTCTTGTAGAGGGGAATATGAGTTGATCAGCTAAGATGGTTGGTTAGCTGTTGGGAAAATTTTTTGAGTACTCCTTTTTATTTTTTATTTTGGAAGGCTACCAAGGTCCACAGGGGTAGTGAGGTTAAGTACTAGTTCCAAGTTGTATGATATAAACAAGCCATCATATGACTGTCCTTGAATAGAGATCTGTTTTAGGTTAGCTGTTGGGAAACTGTAAAACAGCTAACTATGTCTTTGTATTTCTTTAAAGTTTTTAAATGAATTTTCAGTTAATCCCTTTTACTTAGGCAAGTTAATCATTCCTAACATTGCTCTCAAAAGTTCAAACCTTTTTTCATCCATAGCTTTAGTTAAAATGTCAGAGACATTGTGCTCAATACCCACTTTGGATAAGTTAATATTCCTTTTTTCAACATGATCTCTGATGAAGTGGTGTCTAACTTCAATGTGTTTGGTTTTAGAGTGTTGAACAGGATTCTCAGTCATAGCAATTGTACTGGAATTATCATAAATATAGGAATATTTGTGACATTCATACCAAAGTCTTGAAGTTGACTTTTTAAGTACAATATTTGGGAACAGGAGAGACCAGCTGCAACATATTCAGCCTCAGCTGTTGAGGTTGCAACTGATGTTTGCTTTTTGCTTGACCAAGACACAATTCTTGATCCAATGAATTGACATCCACCACTTGTTGACTTTCTGTCCAGATTGCATCCAGCATAATCTGAATCAGTAAAACCAATTAGTGAGAATGGTGATTCATTAGGATACCACAAGCCATAGTCAGGAGTTCCCTTGAGATATCTCAAAATTCTTTTAACAGCAGCAAGGTGAGATTCTTTAGGGTTGGCTTGAAACCTTACACAGAGACATACACTGAACATGATGTCTGGTCTTGAGGCAGTAACATATAGGAGGGATCTTATATAGCTTCTGTACAGTGTTTGATCAACACTTTGACCAGTAGTGTCAGTATGAAGTTTGGTTGTTGTAGACAGGGGTGTCTTAGCTGTTGAGGCATTCTGCATATCAAACTTTTTAAGCATGTCTCTTGTGTACATAGCTTGGTTAATGAAGATCCAATCCTTCATTTGTTTGACTTGGAGACCTAAGAAGTAGGTTAGTTCTCCAATCATACTCATTTCAAATTGTTTTTGCATAAGTTCTCCAAATTCTTTGTAGAGGTCCTCATTTGATGATCCAAAGATAATGTCATCAACATAGACCTGAATGAGTAGTGTGTCATCTCCATATTTTTTAATGAACAGTGTGTTGTCAATATGACCTTTGGTAAATTCTTTATCAAGAAGGAAGTTAGACAAAGTGTCATACCAAGCTCTAGGGGCTTGTTTGAGACCATACAAGGCTTTGTCCAACTTGTATACATGATCTGGGAATTTAGGATGTTCAAATCCATTTGGAATACTTTTATCTTCTTGAAAGATGCAAAGGCTAGAAATAGTCTTATGGCTTCAAGTCTTGCTACAGGGGCAAAAGTTTCATCATAGTCTATTCCTTCTTCTTGTCTGTATCCCTGAGCAACAAGTCTGGCTTTGTTTCTTACTACAGTACCATCTTCATTCATTTTATTTCTAAATACCCATCTGGTACCTATGACAGTTTGATTTCTTGGTTTGGAACAAGTTTCCATACTTTATTCCTTTCAAAATGTTCCAGTTCTTCTTCCATTGCTTCTATCCAGTCTGCATCTTGAAGAGCTTCATGGATCTTTTTAGGTTCCATTTGAGAAATGAAGGCACTCATGAAAATATCATAATGAGGAATGCCATCAGGAATGATTTATTTTTGAATGGGAATGGAAATTACAAGATTATCATCATTGAGAATGGGGATTTGAGTGGAGATTTGGGAAGGGATTACTTGACAGCTAACTGTTTGATCTAAGCTGTTGGGAAGGGGAAAGCTGTTGGGAGTGGGTAAGCTGTTGGGAGTGTCTTTGGGAAAAACATAGGGCAAAATTATGTTATTTTCATTAGAGGGAGACGAATCATTGATTGTGAGTGAAGGTTCTAGAAGGTTGTCAGAGTTTCCAATACTTGAATCAAAGTCACACAAGTCAGTATTGCTTTGATCATTGTTTTCATCAAAGTCAACATGAATTGATTCTTCTACAACTAGTCGTCTCTTGTTGTATACTCTGTAGGCTTTGCTATTGTTGGAGTAGCCTAAAAAGATTCCTTCATCACTCTTGGAATCAAATTTATCCAGGTTGATCTTCCCATTGTTGTGAATGTAGCATTTTCTTCCAAATCCATGAAAATAGGATATGGTAGGGACCTTTCCATTCCACAACTCATATAGGGTCTTCATATGATACTTGTTGATGAGAGTTTTGTTCTGTACATAAACAGTAGTTGTAATAGCTTCACCCCAAAAGATTTTAGGAAGATTGTGTTCAGACAACATTGCTCTTGCTGCTTCACAAATGGTCCTATTTTTTTCTTTCTGCAACTCCATTCTGTTGTGGAGTTCTTGGTGCTGAAAAATTGTGATCAATTCCAATTTGATTACAATAAGTGTCAACTCCAGTGTTCTCAAATTCAGTTCCATGATCAGATCTTATCTTTTTGATAGACAAGCCTTTAAAGTTCGGAACTTTGTTGAATAGCTGAGTGAGATTCTGAAGAGTATCACCTTTGGATTCAAGAAGGATGATCTAAGTGAATCTTGTGTAGTCATCAACAACTACAAGGGAGTATCTCTTTCCACCTAGAGATCTGGTTCTAATGGGACCAAATAAATCCATGTGAAGGAGATCAAGAGGTTTGGAAGTGTCAAGTCTTGTTTTTGCAGAAAAGGAGGTCTTTTTTTGTTTTCCACATTGATAGGCTTTGCAAAGCTTGTCCTTCTTGAAAGGTATTTTGGGGAGACCTTTAACAATATTGGAGATGGACAATTTTGAAATGGTTTTGAGCTTCAAATGAGCAAGTCTCTTATGCCATAGCCAAGACATATCTGATTGGTTATAGGACAGAAGACAATGAGCAGCTGAGGATTGAACTACGTTAAGGTGGAGGCAGTAGAGGTTCTTCTTTCTAACACCTGTTAGAATAACCTTGTTGTTCTTGTCTTTGACTTGGCACTGGTCCTTTGTGCAGATAACATGGTAACCTTTGTTACAGATTTGACTAATGCTGATCAAATTGTGTTTAAGGCCTTCAACATAAGATACATCTGTAAAGATGATCTCCTTGGTCACTAGGTTGCCTGATCCTTTGACTCTTGCTTGAGAATTGTCACCAAATGTAATATTGGGACCATTCTTTGGTGTTAGCTGTTGAAGCCATTCCTTGTTATAGGTCATGTGTCTGCTGCATCCACTATCTAAATACCAGATTCCTTTGCTAGATACATATAAAACAAAATATAAATTATGGTACCCTTTATACTTTTTGGGTCCAAAGGATTAGACTTTCTTTGGTACCCTAGCCTTGCCATTTGATCTTCTCTTGAAGAACTAGTTAAGTGTGTTATAGTAGGACATGATTTGCATCATGTAGGGTGTCAATGTGAAGGGTTGAGGAGAGTTATATAGGTGTCCAGTGTTATATGGGCTTTGATTTCTATAGTGTGGTTGATGAAAGTGAGATTGCTGTCTGGGGTTTTGTGATTGGTATGATAATCTAGGAGAAGAATTTTGTGACTGATAAGCATGGCTTTTCCCATTTGAATATTGCCAGTTTTGTCTAGGTTGCCTAGAGTGCCTCTGTTGTTTAGCCTGTCTTGGCTGTCCAGTTTGCCTTGGCTGATCACCTTGTCTTGGCTGTTCAGCTTGTCTTGGCTGTCTGGCTTGTCTAGGCTTTCTAGGCTTCTGTTCTTGCTTTCTTTTCTGAGATTTAATATCAACAGTACTAGTGAAAGCTTGAGAGTTAGAAATTGTGGGAGAATCCTCTTTTAATTTACTCTCTTAACTCCTCTGTTTGTACACATCTTCCTTTGTTTGAATGGGGTAAGATGGTTTCTTGGTAGAGAATGTGTTGAGACTTTGTAAAATCATAGTTTCAACAGCTCTATCATCAGTAGGTGGAGTGTAGATTTTGAGTGTAGGATTTTTAGCTCCTATTCCAGATCTGTCCCCAGGATGTCTTTGATTAAAGTGATACATGGATAGAGCATTGCTTGAGTTGTTCCAGGAATCAATTTTTCCTTTTAAAGCAATGTTTTCTTCTTTCAATATGCTCATTTCATGTTCATTATCCTTTTGGGACTTAGAGCAGTCAGTCTTAGCTGTTGAGCTAAGTATGTCATTTTCAAGTTTTTGACATTTTTCTTCCAGATCCTTTTTGGTTGTTTCAAGGTTAGTGTTTAGGGATTTGAGATTTTCAATGGTTTTTGATTGCTCAAGGTTTTCTGTGATGAGGGCAGCAAAGCTAGAGTCTTGTTTCTTCTTTTGAATCAAAAGGGTGCAAACTAAATTTCTAAAGCCATCAATGTTAAGAGAATTAAAATTATGTACCTCTTTAAGTTCTTCAGCAGCAGCTAAGGCTTCTAGGTCTTCTTCATTATCTGAGTCATCACATTCCTGTGCAACCAAACACAGTAATGCTTCTTCTTCATCACTATCTGAGTCTGATGATTCAAATTCTTCATCACTAAACCTAGAAGAGTCAGCAAGCATGACTTGTTCTTTATTTTTGTCATTCTTAGCCTTGACACAATTAAAGCAATTGCACCTAGAGCTATGAATAACTTCTTTATAATAAGTCATTCTTTTTTAGTTTTCTCTTGGTTTCTTAGGTTCTTTGCAATCAGTAACATAGTGGTCTGGTTTGCCATAGTTGTAGCACTCAATGTTTTTCTTAACAACTTCTTGAGTTGAGTTGGATGGTGAAGGACTGTATCTTCTTTCAAAGGCTTTCTTTTGGTGCTTCATGGCATTTCTGACAGCCATGGAAATGAGACTTGGGATGTCTTCTTGAGAGATAGGCTTTGATTCTTGTTTAGGAGTTATATTCAGCTTTTGTAGAGCATTAATAACAAGAGTGTCAATGTCCTGTTGAGAAATTTGTTTATGGGTTTGCTCTTGAGCTACAAGGGCAAGGGTTTGAGATATGGTGGATGCTGGTTAAATTTTGATCATTCTTTCTAGTTCATATGCTTCAAGTTTACCAAAGTATTGTTCTATGGTCATACTACTCCATTCAGCTCCTTCTCTAATGGGAAGGGCTACTTTCTCATATTCTTGAGGAAGATTAGAGTAGATCTTTAAGCATAGGTCAGATTGTTCAAAGGATTTGCCATGGTCTGAAATGGCTCCTACAAGATCTTCAAATCTTGGTCTTGCAGCACTCACTTTCTCTCCGGGATAGAATTTGAAGTTGTCTAACTGTCTTAATAAGTTATATAGATTCTGGGTTCTAACACTGGTGTGTTTAGTGAACTTGGTGTTAATTAGTTCCCATGCTGCTTTAGCAGTTGGTACTTTAGCTATTTCTTGAGCTAGGGAGTCATTTACACTTTTTTGCAGAATGTTTTTTACTTTTAAGTTTGCAGTCATAAGTTGTCTTTATGCTTCAGTCCAGTTTTCAGGAGATTTGAGTTTGCTACCTCCTCTATTGACTTCAGCTTGAGTGGGAGGTTCAACTTCATTTTCTAAGACATACTAGTTCCATATGATATTAGCATCTAGATAGGTTTTAATCTTTGAGGAGTAAATCTTAAAAGATCCACAATCATCAATGTGTGGAATGTCCTATTCATTGTTTCTTCTTGGTTGAGGCATGGTAGGTTGAATGGATCTTTCATAAGTTGTTAGACTCTGTATGGTGAATCCACGCTCTGATGCCAATTGAAAGGCCCTGTTATACTGAATGAACAAATTAGTTAAAACTTGGACAGCTAACTGTTTGAGGTTAGCTGTTGAGAGATAATAATAAAAAGAAATGTGCAGCGGAATATAAATGAATGAATAAATGAAAGGACAAGTGTAGTGTGTGTGTAAGTGTAAAGAAAAGAGTGTACACAATATTTTAAAGTGGTTCAGAGGCAAAACCCTTCTCTTACATCCACCCCCACTATTAGAACAGTGAGACCAATTCACTATAATATTCTCTTCAATAAGAGTTACAAGAATTGATAAGGCAAGTTCCTTTGAACCCCCTCTACTTAATTGACACTTCAATTAAGGTTGCTTCTTTCAAAGCGAGAAAAAAAAGAAAAAGAAAATAATCACAAGTGTGTTTACAAAATAGCTTTTGTAACTGGGTGCAAGATGGCACAATATTTGCAGGGGATTTATGCAAATATTTAGATCTGCAGTGTGAATGCAGGGGAGTTTTGAAGGTTTTTCAAAGGGAGAAAGGGTTGTAAAATTAGGAAGGTCACTTGACAACATGCTAGTATACTCCTTTATATAAGGGTTGGCATAAATCCGTTCGGGACAAGTAGCCGTTTGGGGGACAAAGGTACTGAGAATTAATGGTCAGTCTTTGACTTTGACTGACTGATTATTATTGCTTTGTTTGCAGGTTGACAAGGTAGTAGAGGGTGTATTCACACTTGATCAAGATTCAATATGAGTTATTATAATTGTTGATAATATTAGAATAATAATTCTTCAAGGTTTTGATGACGTGGAGTCTTAGCTGTTGGAGCAGGGGAGCTTAGCTGTTGAAACAGGGGAGCTTAGCTGTTGGGCTTTTAAGACATAGTCTCTTGAGGCTTGATTGAAATTAGTATCATGGTAATTAATGTCGATGTAATAGAGGTTGTAGTAGGTAGTTCTTCAGTTTGTTTGATGTGTAGATAATAGATAGATCATGTATAGGCTTGACTGTTGGCTTGTATGGAAGCAGGGCAGCTTAGCTGTTGGGGATTGTCTTGGGTTGCCTGTGTTCAGGTCTTTTGTATACATCATATAATCAATATTTACTATGATTAAAACATAGTTACTAACAGAGTGAGTGTTAAAACGTAGTTACTTGCTATCATAAGTGTATTATGAAAATGTTCTATTATATTGTCCCATTAAAATTGCCATTGATTAAATGCAACATACATATCTATATTATGTTTGTTTCACTTATTAAAATTGTGATCCTAATCAAGTAATATAATTTAATATGTTTAATCAATTTAAATATGCAATTAAATAACATGTTAAAAGAATTTAAAACTGTTGCAAGTGTTATGACATATATCTTTCTGAAATCAACATGTCTATCCTTAACGTCTTGGATTGAAGAGAAGCTAGTGATGTAAAAAATGTACATCCCTTTTCCTTTCATATTCTAAATTTTGCAACGCTCTACGATAAATATCAATATTTTCTCTTCATCAAGAGAAATGTTGATTTTTATTTTGGAATGGAGGGAGTAGATCATACGTAGGAAATATAAAGTTTTGTGTGAGTATTGTATGTCCAAAAATGCCACCACATTTTTTAGAAACAAGTATTTCCCGAGCGTCTTGTAAAACGCATTTTACCCAATATTTTGGCTTTTTAATAGTATTAGTTAATCTTAAATCATTATAATTGTATAATTTTTAACTATAATAGATTACTATAATAATTAATTATTAATAGTTACATATAATTGTTAAAATATATAGTTAACTATTTATGGTGAAATATAATAGTTAACTATAATAATTAACTACCATAGTGTAAGGATCCCGCCCCGCGTGGAAACGCGACGAGTATGGGGGCGAAACGCCAAACACGGTTATCACGCAAAACATAACGGAGTCGCCACATTTGTAAATTATTTAACCCAAAAAATGGAAAGGTTAGAGATTCTATTAGTTCGGAGGTCAGGTTACGCCTTGGGAAGAGTTTTACGTCACCCAAGTCGCCTCGGATAGGACCGAGTCTCCCTAACATTAGTTAACAAAGTGCATGTGTGTGTGTGTGTTTCAAAAATGGGAGAAACTGACTTTTAGCAAGACTGGTTAATTATTTAACAGAAAAGGGTTATTTTGCAAACATTCTGACCAGAAAGGGACGAAACTAAAAAATACACTCCCCGGCCAAAGTAGCCGTACGGATGGGGAGGGCATTCCAGGGATTTTTGACAGTTTATCAGAAAACTGTCCAGTGTCAGGCAAAACAGAGTGTTTTTGCTGAAACTGGAATGAGATGATCATTTTCAGTTATTTTCTTTAACAAAAAACATGGATTAAATCATCCCTATGTCATTGATCACTAGTTGGACACCAAAAACAAAGGTTTTGGGTGTGATCAAGACAATCATTGGGGAAATTTAAGAAAAAGGTGATGAACATGCCCTTTGGGCTAAAATAACCATTTGATGAGTAAAGATTGAAACTTTACCATCAAGATGGACTTATGATGCAAGATTAAACCTTTAGGGACAAAAATATAACATAAAGATTGAAATGGTTGGGATGATAAAGATTGAAACTTTATCACCCAATCATGACTCTCATGGCCAAACAAGAACAAAATCAATATGAAATTTAACAAATCATGATCATCCTTAGGTTTTATCCCATAATCAGACACTAGGCATGAAGGGAACCTTGAATCACCTCATGATTTGGTTCCAATATACATGTATAATCATAATGTATAGCTTGAGAGGACAAGACTTGTATAATACATATATATATATAGTGCTTGAAATGGACAAGGATTGTAAGAATAATAAGAAATAACACAAGAATGATCAATAATATGAAAAATAATAAAAGAATTTGAGATGAAGAAGAAGATGGGGAGAAGGAGGCTTCACCTATGATGGTTATGGCCTATCTTCCTCTCTTTTCACTCAAATGTATATATCACTCACTTTCTGCTCTCAAACTGGCAGAGTATCAGCTCACAAAACGTTTTCTCCCCCTGAAATGATCAGCATGGGGTTCAATTTATAGAGGCTGAGGGTGCCCAACATAGCCGTACGGCTAGGGACCTCAAGTGCCCAAACCATCTGTACGACTCGACTTGGCGAGCTTCTGGATTTTTCCAAGTTTAATTCTAGTTCAGTCCTGGAATATCAGGTTTATCCTAGTGAGGTCCTGGCCCATTGGTCTATCCCTAAATGGTACCAAGAATTCCTCTAAGGTAGGTCAATTTCAGATTGGGGTACTTACAGAGCCCCTCGGCAACGTCGCTTTTGAAGAAAGCGGGGTTGTCGACAAAACAAGCATCCCAATCTGATGGGAGGACGGCTTGGCCAATTTGTTTTATGGCTAGACCTAGAAGCATAGGATTCCTACGTATCCCTGAAGGAACAAAGCCTAACATAGTTCGGGTGAGAGATTTTAAGGCTACTCACACCTATGGGCCTTAGGTGGATATTCATTCATCCCTTCCTAAACAGGCATGGCTCAAAGGCCGGACTTGGTCAACTTGGCTCTATTTGGAGAGCGTTGACAAAGGGGGCTGGCATGGCTCAGAGGCTCAAATAATGGGCATGGATCAGAGGTTAGACTTGATCGACTTGGCTCTATCGGAGAGGGTCGACTCAAGGGTAACTGGTCTTATGTCCAACTAAGGACTGCCGGGACACATTGGTCAATTTGGTCAACTTTTCTCATGGCGGAGGGTCGACTACACAATCTGGTTAACTTATCTCATGGCAGAGGGTCGACTACACAAACTGGTCTTACGTCCCTCCAGACTGCCATCTCAATGATAGGTTTTCTCTAACCTGGCCACTCTCGGGGGACAAAGGTTTTCTTAACCTAATCATGACTATACTGATCTTACGCCGTACCAAGGGCTGCCGAGGCAATGACATCATTCATCCTGAACTTACGAGGTACGGCTGGGACTTTCATGATTTCACTTTTTACCCTGGACTTTCGAAGTACGGACGGGTCAACAAAAACCTAATGGTCTTACGTCACATCGGACGGCCAAGGACGAATCTCACGAAACCTAATGGTCTTACGTCACGCCGGACGGCCAAAGAACTAATCTCACCGAACCTAATGGTTTTACGTCATGTCGGACAGCCAAAGGATATAATCTCACTAAACCTAATAGTCTTACGTCACACCGGACGGCCAAAGGACCAATCTCACCGAACCTAATGGTCTTACGTCACGTCGGACGGCCAAAGAACATAATCACACTAAACCTAATGGTCTTACGTCACGCCAGACGGCCAAAGGACCAATCTCACCGAACCTAATGGTCTTATATCACGTCGGATGGCCAAAGGACATAATCTCACCGAACCTAATGGTCTTACGTCACGTCAGACGGCCAAAGGACATAATATCACTAAACTTAATGGTCTTACATCACGCCGGATGGCTAAAGGACTAATCTCACTGAACCTAATGGTCTTACGTCACATCGGACGGCCAAAGGACATAATCTCACTAAACCTAATGGTCTTACGTCACGCCGGACGGCCAAAGGACAATTTTTCACATTTTTAACTGTACTTACGAAGAATGGCCACGTTAACTTCTCATTCTTGAGAGCTAAATTCATACTCTTAACCTGGAATTATGAAGCGTGGCCGGGTTAAATTCACATTCTTAACCTGGACTTACGAAGTGTGGCCGGGCTAAATTCACATTCTTAACCTGGACTTACGAAGCGCGACCGGGCTAAATTCACATTCTTAACCTGGACTTACGAAGCGCGGCCGGGCTAATTTCATAAAACTTAATCTCTTAACCTGGACTTACGAAGCGCAGCCGGGTTAATTTTACAAGGCTGGTCTTACGTCCATCTAGGGACTGCCCGATTTTCATTTTCATTGGGAACTTAATCTTTTTAGGTTCAATTCAAGTTGCATGAGCCAAAAGGGGCATTTTTCAGGGGCATTTATGACATTGGTTGGGAAGGGGCTTTGAATGGGTAGGACCACAAATCTAACTCTCAACAAGAAATCATTAATTCTGGTAGGGCTAAAGTAGCCGTACGGCTAGGGGAGGAAACACTCTTTTTTCATTCAATTTTGTTCCAGGCCTGGTCATCTTCTGAAGTTCATCAATCAGTTCATCATCTTCATTTCGAAAGCTTTCTCTTCCATGGAGCCTTTTCTCATGGAAAAACCACCAAAATTGTCCAATATTCATCAAGAATGCTTTGAGGGCAACCTTAGCCTTTGGATGCGGTACCATATGAGGAATCACAAGGGAGCTTTCCAGTCCAAATTTGGTCTCCAATCCCTTTGGTGTCTTAAGGAGTTCATCCCGGATCTCGAGCTATTAAGAGCCGCTGCATCCTTTTGGGATGTTAGGAGACATGTATATTGCTTCTCTTATAACGAAATCACTCTAACCTATGAGGATTTCAAGGCTTTGGTGGGTGGAGTTGACATGGAGGTCATTGCTCTCCCCTCGGTTGATGACACCATGTGTGTCGAAAGGTTGGTCTCTCTTCTCGACATTCCTTTGGAAGAGGCCCAATGCATGGTCCTTAATCACACTTTCATTGATATTTCAGATCTCCTCGAGAAGTTCATAGATCGCACGGATGAGGATTCTTGGAATGCCTTTGGTTTGTGCATTCTTGCCTTTTTCTACATGGTTGGCTCCAAAGTACCTGTCATAGGGTTTTACTGAGTGTCCTTGAGGAGTCCCGTGCAGGGAAGGATATTGTCCCTTTGATCTTGGGCGAGACCCTTTATGGCATGGACCGCTTGGCTCTGGGAGACGGCTTCATGCGTAGCGGTAGCCCCGCCTTAGTCACTTTGTGGTTGAGGGAGAGGTTGATGGCCATTCCCGAGGCTCCTATCTCTCACATACCATGGTCTTATTCACTGAGAGGCATCCTCTTGGATTTCATTTAGAGTGACTGGGAGGCTTACATGGCTCGCCTCACGATCACCGGGATCCGTTGGTCAGTCCCACATTGGGCGTATCAGCTCGGTGTGGGAGTATCAGGACAATTCCCTTTTCGTTCGGGTGCTGGGACTCTTGGGATCGTCTTACTACATCTCTTCTTTGGTCCGTCATCAGTTTGGATTACTTCAGACTCCACTATTGGAGTGGTCTGGTGTTAACCCGGAGCACTTGAGGCTTTCACCCTTGTCTATGTGGGACTCCTCCACTATTTCACTTCTTTCCCAATTGTGGACTTGTTCCCTCTTTCCGGCTTGGGTACTTCTTGGGCGTGCAGCTAGCATGGTTCTAACCACGGTCTACTTGGACTAGTATGAACAGAATATGGGACAGACTCAGAGGCTCATTGAGGAGAGGCATGAGGCTATTCTTGGTGGGACTCATGACCCTAGCAGGGTTTTGAGAGAGACCGAGGCCGTGGCGAGTGGCCATAACATTACTGGAGACATTGTCGAGGACTATCAAGCCTTGGCTGATAGGAGAATGGCTGTGATGCCTAGGGCAGGGGCACAAATGGAAGATCTTCAAGCTCGGGTCGTTGCCAATGCGGCTTTTAGGGCAACCGGGATGGTTGAGGATGTCGGGAGGATACCCGATCATGGAAGAGTGGAGATCAAAATATTTGATGTGAAGAAGAAGAAGACTCGAAGAAGTCAGAAGAAGAAGTGGAGGGACGAGGAACAGTGATAGTCCTACATTTCCATGTATCCACCCATTGCCAATGCAGACACATCAGTTCATTTTAGGTGTCTTAGTTATGTCTTAATCATGTTAGTTGAGTCGAGAGTAGACCGTGATTGAACTCATCAAAGATGTGTTTGAACCGTAATGAAAATGGTTACTTATGAAGCCAATTTGCATTCACATGGAGTTTTTGCTCAAAACCAAATTCGATTTTTATTCACTTTTTAGATCGGACCAATAATCGGCTGCCTACGTTCCCCTTTTACAAATGAGACTAAAGGACTCAGGTCATCGTAGTTCACTTTTTACAAATTTTGGGTGCGGCCTTGTTTTTTCTCTAGACCGCCTAAATGGGTTTTCAATCTAGGTGGGTATATTCTTTTGGCACCTTTTTTTTTTAAAAAAAAAAAAAAAACAAAGTAACGACGGAGCTTATCACCATTGACCGGGTGCATGAAGGGGTTGCCATCCAAGTCCGCAAGCCTCATTGCACCTCCTGAGAAGATATTTTGTAACACAAATATACCGATCCACACGGGTTCCCATTTTCTGTTGGGGTTAGACCTCCCCGTGGGTTTTTCCTTAAGGACCAAATCTCCTACCCGAATTTCTCGGGGCTTCACCTTCCTATCAAAAGCTCGCGCCATTCTCCCTTGGTAGGCGCGGATGTGCTCCATTGCCCTCAGATGACGTTCGTCCAACAAGGCCAATTCATCATGCCGGCTCCGAAGCCAATCAACCTCATGGATTTTGTTCTCCAACAAGATTCTCAACGACGGTACCTCCAACTCAGCCGGGAGCATGGCCTCCATTCCATAAGTCAAAGCAAAAGGGGTTTCCCCAGTGGCGGTTCTAACAGAGGTCCGGTAGCCCCACAATGCTAGATGTAGCTTTTCGGGCCAATCTCTCCTCCGTGTTGCCATTTTCTTAATAATCCTTTCGAGCGTTTTGTTGGCGGCCTCCACTGAACCATTGGTGTGAGGCCTATATGGGGATTTGTGGCGAGTGACTCGGAACTCTCCCAATAATTGATCACATTCGCCTTTGAAGTGTGAGCCGTTGTCGGTGATGACCTCGTTCGGGATCCCGTACCGGCACATGATGTTTTCCTTTATAAACCCCGCAACCTTCTTGGAAGTGAGGACCCTGTAGGATTTATCCTCTACCCACTTTGTGAAGTAATCCAAGGCTACCAGAACAAACTCGTGGCCATTGCTCCCGAGCGGGTAAATTTTCCAATTATGTCAATGCCCCATGTTGAGAAGGGCCATAGTGTGGTCATACAGTAGAGATGGTGAGGTGGTAGGTGGTTGAGGTTGGAGAACCACTGACACTTATCACACCTCTTCACAAATTGTATGCAATCGGTCTCTATTGAGATCCAAAAGTATCCCATCCATAAGATGACTTGCATTAATGCCCTCGCATTCATATGAGGGCCACACACTCCGCCATAAACTTCTTGCATGAGTTCTTTTGCCTTTTCCATGCTTATACACCTAAGGAGAAGGCCCTGATGGCGTTTTTTGTACAAGATATCTCCCAAGATGACATAGTGGGATGCTAGCCGTTTGAGTGCCATCATGCTTTTAGCTTTTATCCCATCCGCATATTCTCCCTTTTCATTCATGAAGAAAGCTTCCCCTTCCTTGAGGAACCGGTAAATCTGGTTGTACCATGGCTCCTCTACCTTTTCTGGGGTAGGCTTAATCTCATAACAGTGTGTCGATTTTCTTTCCTCCCAACTCGGAAAGGTTTTATCGACTTTCCCTCGGGGATTTCTACCAATGAAGCCAAAGTAGCTAAGGCGTCGTCAAAACGGTTCCGATCCCTCGGCATGTAGTGGAAGCTAACTTCTTTATTGCGCCATGAGCTCTCCATGTAGGCAGGATATTTTTGCAAAACAGGGTCCAGTGTTTTCCACTTGTTGGAGGCTTGGTTGATGATCAAAGCCGAATCTCCGTATACCTCCAATTCTTTCCCCTTCCTTTCCAGGGCCGCTTCCAAACTGGCCGTGCATGCCTCATATTCCACGGCATTGTTTGACATATCAAAGTTCAACTTGATGGAGATGGGGGTGTGCTCATCTTTTGGGTTAACCAAGAGCAATCCAATGCCATTTCCTCTTTTATTGGCAGCACCGTCGAAGAACAATTGCCACCTATTTTCCCCTTCGAGGGCAAAAATCCCTTCATCAGGGAATTGCGGCTCGGACTTTTTTCCTCATTACTAGGGAAGTCCGCCAAATGTTCCGCTAAGACCCTTCCTTTGACCGCCTTCCTTGACACATAACTGATATCATACTCATCTAGGAAGAAAGACCATTTGGCAAGTCTCATGGAAAAATATGGCTTTTCCAACAAGCACTTGATGGGGTCTATCTTGGAGATAAGCTGTATCGGGTAGGCATGAATGTAATGCTTCAACATTCTTATGACCCATACCAATCCGGCGTAAGTCTTTTCAATTAGGGAGTAGTTGAGCTCGCTCCCTTATAGCTTACGGCTCACAAAGTAGATGTCATTCTCTACCTTTGAATCTTTCTTCTCTTGGGATAACATTGCTCCTATCGACGTATCAGTCACTGTTAGGTAGAGCTAGAGTGGCTTATCCTTGTGCAAGGGGCATAGGATTGGCGGGTGGATGAGATAGGCCTTAATTTTGTCAAAGGCTCTATGGCATTCATCATTCCATTCAACCTCGGCATTCTTCTTTAGCAATTTGAAGATGGGCTCATATGTGGGAGTAAGCTGGTTTATGAAGCGGCTAATGTACTGTAACCTTCCCATGAAGGACTTTACCTCTGTTTGGGTGCGAGGTGGCTTCATTTCTACAATTGCCTTAACCTTTTGGGGATCAACTTTGATGCCTCGTTCAGTGACCATGTACCCCAAAACCTTGCCACGAGAAACCCCAAAAGTGCACTTGGATGGATTGAGCCTCATAGAGTGCTTCCTAAGCCTGTCAAAGAACTTTCTCAAGTCTACCAAATGTTGCCCGTCGGTGCCCTTGGAATGCACAATCATGTCATCGACATACACCTCTATCTCCTTATGGATCATATCATGGAAGAGTGCGGTTGCGGCCCTTTGGTAGGTAGCCCCAGCATTTCACAACCCAAAAGGTATCACGGTGTAGCAAAAGGTCCCCCATAGGGTGGTGAAGGCAGTCTTTTCCTGGTCCTCCTCAGCCATCTTAATCTGGTTATACCCGACAAAACCATCCACAAAAGATTTGACCTCAAAACTAAAGGTTGTATCTACGAGCATGTCGATGTTCGGGAGGGGGAAATCATCTTTGGGACTCGCCTTGTTGAGATCCCTAAAGTCGACACAACATCGGACCTTTCCGTTGGCCTTTGTGACTATTACTATGTTGGAGAGCCACGAGGGGTACTCTATCACCCTTATGAAGCCGACCCGGAGCAACTTCTCAATCTCTTCTTTGACTTGCAAAGACCATTCTGGTTTGATTCGCCGAAGCTTTTGCTTGACAGGTTTCACCTCGGGATCCACGAGGATCTTGTGTTCAACGATCAAAGAATCCAACCCCGGTATATCCTTATAAGACCAAGCAAACACATCCATATACTCCTTAAGTAGCTCAACCAAAGCTTCTCTTTCGGTTCCTTTGAAGTAGCTACCAATCTGCGTCTCTTTCGGCTCATTTTCAGTCGCCAAATTCACCTTAACTAAAACCTCTTCGGTAGCTTGGGCACGGTTTTCCTCTCGGTCAACAACCTGCTTTGATGATTGTTTAATGTTCTGTTCGTTTAGTGTGTCTGCATTATTAGGTGATTCATCATTAACCGTTTTTAGATTATTAGTTAATTTATCATCTAATAAGTTGGCAATGAGGGGATACTCGGAAAGATCTATCATTTCATTCAATGCAAACGGGAATACAACGTTGGATACAAGTTCATAATCCTCGGGCGTGAGGCCCTCAGAGGAGGAAGACTCATATTTAGAGACAAGAGATTGAGGGGACTCAACTACATTGGACCCTATGACATTTGACTCCAGGGGGCGGGAACAGTCCAAGCTTTGTGGTCATTTCCTCCTTGCTCGCCACCGGTCCAGAGAAGGTTACCCAATTCTTCAGAGGCATGTCCATCGGGCTTACCAAGGTGCGAGGGTCAAAGGTCCCAGGAGATCCATCTCCTATCACAGAAATCATTTCCTTTTCGAGGCCAATCCGATTAGGCACAACCAACTACTCCCCAAACATTTCTTGCATTACCACACCACTCCATTTGTCGTCCATGACTTCCTTGGTGGCGTGCTCGGGAGCTACCTCCTCAAACTTGCATCTACCATTTTGACCCCAAACGGGTCCCCTTTTTTGGCTAGCCTCCACCATAGACAAGGTTTCAAATTCCCTTACCATTTTGGGCACTCCCTTAAAGGTGTATTCGTGACTCATAGGGGTCTCGATAGGACCGGTCATCTTGGGTGTATCCAGAAATTCCCTCCTTACGGGGTTAGCCACCATCCCTCGGAATCTTTTGAGATCCTCTTGCAACTTATCCCAATTGGTCATCATTGGCTCCTTCGGCTCCGGGGCCTCGGTTTGGACCCCTCCTTTCACAAAGTAGCGGCTCATGTCAAAAGTGTAAGGGCGGAGGTTGGAAGCCTTAAACGGAATCCCTCGAGCTCTAGCTTGGCCTCTTTTTCGAGCCATTTCCTTATCCATCCTAAGGTCCTCGGGGGTGGGTTTGTATCCCAAGCCATGGAGCGTCTTTTGCTCTTTGATCTCAACAATCTTGTGGGTCCCTTGGAGTTTCTTTCCAAGACCAAGCCCCAGGAGGTAGCGCATCAAACACATTATTTTCATTGCAGGGGGAATCCTATCCTTGGTGAGCATAAGATCTACACAACAGATGTGGTTTTGGTTGGTATCTCGATGAAGCCAGTCAAAACCATGCAGCTCTCTTCATGTTTGATTTCTAATACGGGAATCCCATTGGTTTTGGTTCCTTCTGTAGTAACACTGTCCCCATAAATGGTTCTCAAATTACCCTCTTGCACATATTTCATGCATTGGTGGAGGGTGGAGGCTACCCCATTGACTTTATAGATCCATGGGTGTCCCAATAGGGCGGTGAAGGATATAGGGATGTCAAGTACTTGGAAGTCGGTTGGCATCATTTGTTTTCCAAACCAAAGGTTCAAGGTGGCCACCCCTAGGACTGAGCGGGCCGTGGAATCGTAAGCCTTAACAGTGATCATGGAAGGATTTAGGTCGGTGGTCTTAAGACCAAGTAGATCCATCATCATAGCGGGGAGGACATTCATGGCGGAACCATTATCAACCAAAACCCGAGGGAGGCGGCACTTATCCAATTACACCGTGATGTAGAGGGTCTCATTGTGGTTAGCCCCAAATTTCGGCAAATCCAAGTCCGTGAATGTGTTGACATTCCCATATTGAACAATCCCAATCATTTGCACGACCTCTTTGGGGGTAGCCATGGTAGGTACCATAGTTTGGGCCAAGCATTCCTCCAACTTGAGCTTGTGAGGGTAGGAGGAAGTGAGGAGGGACCACAAAGAGATGTTAGCTTGTGTCCTCTTGAGTTGGATTAAGACGGGATCCTCTTCTCCGGAATCTAGGGCTTTTGCCTCACTAGCAAGAGGGGGAGGCATTCGGTGTTTCGGTGGCGGAGGTTTCTTAGGGTTCTCCGTGTGCACTTGCCCAGATCGAGTCAGTACACTCACTTCCAAAGGGTTGTCAATCTCTTCCACCCCTTTCCCGAGTGACGGGGGGTTCTGGGTACCATATGGCCATGCTTCCCTTCTTAACTCATTCAACATGACCATTCCTTTCGGGGCGTATGCCGACTCACGAATCTTTTCTAGAGAGATAGGGTGGTAGCTTTGGCTCTTCCCAACTCCTACGATTTCACAGAGTTTTTCCAAAGTAAGAATGCAACAATAGTAATCCAGGAATACAGACCCATCAATCAGCGGTGGCTGTGGAGACAACGGTGGCAAAGCTAAGAAGTCATCCAAGGCTGGGAAGCCTTCTTCTTCCAATCTCGAGGAAGGAACACGGGGAGGCATATTTGAAAATACCTCATCATCATCACTTTCACACAGGATTCGGAGCTCCTTACGGGGTATAGAGAGAATGGCTCCTTTCATTCGGGCGAGGTACCCTTCATAGTTGGTGATTTCCGGGGTTTTTTCAATTTCGGACCCATTCTTTCCATTAGGGTGACCTACCCGCTTAATTGTCCTTTTGCCGATGGATGAACTACATGCTTCAATGACATGGAAGCAATCATTGGGCGGAGGTGTGAATACCCCTTTCCGATGAAGCGACGCATGGGAAGTATCTTGTGATTATTTTTATTTACAAAGGGAATATTCTTAACGACATTAAAATTATGAGAGTCGCCACGCCGTTTTAATTAAAGCCAAAACATTGAAAAAAGCATTTTTAGTGGGTTCGGGGGTCAAATTACAACAAGAGAAGAATATTGGACGTTATCACTCCTATTGCCCGAATTGATCGGTCTTTCTATCATGATGAATGTGTTAGTAGTGTGTTAGTGTTTGAGACCGGATCCGAAGATTGCCTACGTTCCTCTCAATGTGAGAAGCTCAGGTCAGTGTAGTTCGCAGAGAATTAGAATAGGCAGAAGAATCGGGATCATGCATAATGAGGGGGGAATTACCTAAAGATTAGGGTTTAGAAGTAGTTCCTAGATCATCCTCGGGTTGATGAACCCTCGATCATCATCGGCTATGAAATAACGTGCAAACATGAAGATCGCAACCCTAAATATAGCATAAATAAGGTTTTAATCTATGAACACGAAGAACATGCGAAGAACATATATGAACATATGAATGAACATGCAAAGAATATGAAGAAACTATGAATAAACACGTACGAACATGAATATAAAAGATCTACATTAAAAATAATGCAAGAACATGAAGAAAAGGTTAGAAAACTTACCTATGTTGGCAAGAAATAAACCTTGGATCTTCTTGGAGATTTGAATGTTAATTAGAGAGCAAAATATTGTTTAAGAACTCCAAAATTCGTACTTAGAGCTCTCAAAATCGGATCCTAAAACCAATGGAATGGAGTGGTTTATATAGTAAACTGATGGAGGGATCTGATGGTCCAGATCATCCGGCGCAAGGTTGGCCGCCTGGCCATTGTTGAAGCCGGTTACAAGAGTGGCCGCGTGGCAAAGATCAACGCGGAGCAATGTTGGCCGCGTGGCCAAGGCTGCCGGCTGACTTGATTCTTAAGCTAGGGTTTCTACATGGTTTTAAGGAAACCATTTATTACCTAATTTGATAGATTTTGCCATAAATGAGATATTTTGGGAATCCGGGACAAGTCTTTGCAAGGTTTCTAATTCCTATAAAGTCTTTGTATTTTTGGGAAAGTCCTAATAAACTCATTTTCAGGTCGGGTACTAACAGTAGCCCCTCGGCGACGCTTCTTGCAAGGCAATGTGGGGTCGACGATAAAAGAAGGATCCGTCTGAAACATGAGTTTCGAAACAAATGAAAGGTAAGGGAACGGCTGGACCTTGACAGGCGACCTACGTATCCGCGGGGGAATCAAGCCAAACGTAGTTCAAATCTGATGGGAAATTGGGAATGACTGTCCTCTGATGGGGAGCAACGTTTTCTGCTGGGGAAAATGCACCTGCCGGGGATGAGAGATGACCGCGTCGGTCGGGTGGCTGGACCTTTTCAGGTTTCCTACGTATCCTCCGAGGAATCAAGCCGGTCGTAGTTCAGAGATCTACTGGGGATAAAACGAGATATCGGACTCCTGCTAGGGATAATAAACCTACGGGCACTATCCTGCATGAAGAACGAATCATTCGTAAGCAATGAAGTTATTTGGGAAAATTGAAGACTACGTTGTCTAAGTAATCCCAAGATGGAATGGTAAACGCAATCAGGATCGCCAGGGTTCCTGCCAATCGCTCTAAAGTAATCGATGTTGGATCTCTCGCGAACAGAAACGCCGAGGCTTTTGTTAACCATGATTGATCTAGGATGGCATGTCATAGAGGCGCCGAAGTCTCTACGATCATGCAAATCCTAATAATAGATGCTGGATCTCTCGCAAACCGAAACGCTGAGGCTTCTGCCAATTACGATTGATCTAGGATGGTATGTCATAGAGGCGCCGAAGCCTCTACGATCATGCAAATCCTAAGCAAATATTTGGTGAAGAATGGAAATTTTAAGGGGCTTTCCGTACCCAAAGGTAACGAATATCATTCAAAGTAGTGTTAAAGGTATTTAAAATGAATTAAAGTGAAAAGATCAGGGGCAAAAGTGGAATTTTATCTGCAGGGGCAAGGTTGGCCGCGTGGCCAAACACACTAAATTGCAAAAGTGGCCGCGTGGCCAAGGCCGCTGAGTGGTCAGATCTCCTTCACGCGGATTGCTGATCTGACGGCTGGGGTTGCACGGGCGAAAGTGGCCGCGTGGCCAAGGTAGCCGGCGGGCTGACTCTTGGTCACATCACCAGAAACCTTCCCTCTTCTTCTTCTTTTCTTATTTCCTCCATTGACGAGTTAGAGAGAGAAAATTGAGTTTTTAGAGAGAGAAAGCTCAGATTTTGATAATTTTGAAGATTTCATTTCACATAATTCTTGAAGATATAGCGGATTGGATCAATGAGGCATTATTTAGAGATTTTCCGGCCATGGTGGGTATATGATTCCACAACAAGAGCAACAAGGAGAGGGGCACGGTAATGCTCAGGGCGCAGGGAATGTCGGGGCTGATCCAGGAGCGGGCTTTGAAGCGGCGCCCTTGATTCCACGGGGCGGTTTGAGACCACGAGCCGCGACTCGGAATTATCGCGATAATCTGCTGCGGTCCACGTTCGACCAAGATTACGATTTTTACATCGACTCTGAGCGTCATTGGTCGATGGGGCTTCCGGAGACGCGAGAGGTAAATTTCGAATTTTCATTCCTCTCCTTCTCGCACATTTGTATGTTTTATGCACATAATATGAAATGCTAGAATAATGGAATGCTAAAATTTAAATTGCTGGAATTGTAAATTGCTAGAATGGTAACATACCTGTGCTGTGTTTACCTGCAGAGGATCAAGGCTCGTGGGTCCACAGTGACTGTGGGCAAACTGTGGCGTCCCTGCCGGAGGGACCGGGCGGTTTGCATGCTCGGATCGAGGCTATGGGCTTTGGCCCATTCTTTGACAGTGTCCGCATGGTCGGGGCTACCCTGAAGGTGGCAGCGGTGATAGAGGTGTGTCGGGAGTTCTGGTGGGATACCACCCATACCTTCCACTTTAGTTGGGGAGAGATTACCATCACGCCGACGGATTTCGCGGCCATCACGGGGTTGAGGTTTACTGGTACCCCTTTGCCTTTTGATGAGCGCTTGGCGGAGCGGCGGGACTATAGACAGGCTCTGCTGGGAGTTGACACCGACCTAGGAGGAGGTGTCAAGGGTTATGGAGTGGAGGCCGGGAAGGTGAATCGCTTGGTGGAGGTGGCTATTGAGGCCTTTAGTAGGGGGGAATATGATTTGGATTGCTTGGTCCGGCTGTTCTTATGGTACAGCTTTTTCAGAGATTTTGTTTCCCAGTGGGGCTACTGTCTGCCGGTACTCGCTGCTAGGGGCTCTTGTGGACTTGGACTTAGTCGGTGGGATTTCTTGGGGTGGAGCCGGTTTGGCTGAGATTTACCGGGCTTTGGATCATTGCTCGAGGGCTAGCTCGTCGGCCTTTGACGGGTTCCAGTTCGCCTTTGAGGTATGCTCTCGACTACCCTTCTTTTCACTTGTTGAGATTTCTGTTCTATTTTTTGGTCTGAAATATCTCTCTTATTACATGTACAGGCTTGGGTGTACGAGGTCTTCGGTGTCGCCCCTTTTCAGTTGGTGATGAGTGTTAACAAGGTTGTTCCCATCATGTCGTATTGGTGCAAGGGCAACAGGGCTCCTTCCCGCAGAAACCGGGACATGAAGACAGTAGATGCTGCTGATCTGAGGAGGGTGTTCGCGATGTCTGAACCCATCGGGGTTAGATTTTACCCATGGAGCCCGGCCAATGAGGCTTCGGTGGGTCCCTTTGTAGTGGAGTTGACCGCTTCTAGGGTTCTGCTTGTGGGTCTCACCGGGGAGGCCATGTATCTTGGGGAGAGGGTGGTTCGTCAGCACAGGGCTGGTGCGTTACCGTGGGCTCCTTATGACCCTCCTCGGGACATGCTTCGTCCCGCGAGGTTGGCGACTTTCTTGGCTCCCACTCCGGCAGAGCATTACAGGGGGGTGATGATTATGCCGGCTATGTACGGACGCGGCTGGTCAGTCCATAGGTACGGGCTAGGATGTTGTCTGGAGAGGGGTCGAGCTCGGCCCGTTATGTTGGTCGGAGTCCGCCTTTGGTTGACATGCCCCTTCGCTCGAGTAGCGTGAGAGTGATGAGGGGCGGCCGGGAGGTGGAGCTTAGCTTGGAGCCGACTGATGCAGATCTTGTTGAGGAGACATTCATTCCTCCGCCCGACGCTGGGGTACGGCTTTGTGCTTTATATCAGTCATGTTCGCACACACTTATTTCTTTCTGCCTTGTAATCCTTGCATTGGTTTCCCTTTCAGGTGACTCGGGAGGCATATATCCGTTCAGCTCGGCGGGAGAACGTGTTGATGCGCTTACTGAGGGAGGCGTACCATTCATGTACTTGTCAGAGGGACGACGTTGCGTCACCCCAGCGTCGGGAACGGTCTTCGAAAGGTGCGGGCTCTTCTCATATTGGTGGTCGAGCGGTCCGGGGACGGAGTTCGGGTGCCGGTAGCTCTCGGGCTTTAGCGCGGCGTGGAGATACCACGGAGGAAGATTCTGACTAGGCGGGGCCCATCTTTCCATCTTTATTTCCTACACTGTTAGCTAGTAGAGAGCAGAGGGATATGTATGTACAGAATAAATGTATAAAATGCATGTATGTATATTATGTTTTAAAATGCAATTTTATTGTGGGAGCCTACTTGTGCAAACTAGTTATTTTACAAATGTTCCTAATTTTATACAATGCATGAGCCATGGAAGGGGGCAGGTACGTAGTTGCATGGATCCGTCACGGAGTGGGAAGAAACAAACTGGATTTCTGCATGGAGCAAAGTTGGCCGCATGGCCATGGCGAGGCCCAGAACAATGTTGGCCGCCTGGCCATGGCGAGATCCGGAGCAAAGTTGGCCGCGTGGCCTAGGACGAAGTTGGCCGCCCGGCCAAAGGCAATATCGGCCGCGGGTCCAGGGGCGATGTTGGCCGCGTGGCCACATCCTGCGCCGCCTGCGGTTTTCCTTTTCCTGGCAAGAGTGGGAGTTCGTGCCCTATTTAATGAACCCTTTGCAGCCATAAAAACGTACCAGCAACTTTCTGAGCAGTTTTTTGAGTTCCTTTTTTAGCCAATTTTCTTGCTCTTTGCCATGGATCAAGAGGCTAGGATCACAAGCCTTGAGAAAAAAGTCTTTATAACCTCTTTGGAGAAGTGGGTTGCCAAACTTCCTGGTTCGAGTCGTAGGAAACTTGATGAACGGTATGGGATAAAGTGTCTTTGGTCACTTTTGCACATGAACTCCAATACCCACCTCTTGCAAGCTTGTGGTAAATTTTGGAATGATACCCTCCATGTCTTCAAATTTTCATTCAACGAGATAACACCCACTTATGAAGATATCGCAGCATTATGTGGCTACGAAGGGAAGGGTAAAGTTGCCTTGCCTTTTGACTTCGTTTGCTTGAGGGACAAGTTGGTGACCTTTGGCGTACCCGCGGATGACTTTGATAGGTATGCTCGGGGCGGTTATGTCGACCTTTCTTGGATGCCACAACACTTCATGCATGCAGACGTGACATCTAACCGCTCCTTGGACCATCTTGCACTGTGTTTGTTTAGCTCTATCCTTTTCCCTTCTGAGGTGGGATTTGCCAGTGAAGGATGTTTGGGTATGGTGAACTTGGCTCGTTTGGGTTATGATATTGTACCGGCCATTCTTGGGGAGATGCTCTGTGGTATTCCCCATCTCGCGGCTTATGGTGGGATGCCTTGTGGTAGTGATAGGCTTTTGACCATGTGGTTGCAAGAGCGGCTTCGAGTGAATAAACCGGCGGCTTCTCTGAAGGTGGCCCCATGGATGCACCGCATTAGAGGCATGGCGGAGCAGTTTGAGGGCATGACTCTCAAAGGTTGGGAAAAGTATTTGGCGGAAATGGTGACTGACGACATTCAGTGGGTGGTGCCCCATTGGCACATTCACTCTGTGAGGGAGAAACAAGTGGGACTTCACATGATCAAAGTTCCGACCCTCTCTGGAACTACTTTTTACTATCCCTCTAGAGTGCTTCGTCAGTATGGTTTGGTGCAGACCATCCCGGAGGGTTGGGACGAGGAGAGAGATGATTTTCCTTTTGGGGTACTTCAGTTGGATGATAGTGCCTCAGTCCTTCTTTCTCAGATGTGGGGCGAGGCCGGCTTTAGTCGTAGGACCTTCCTCACACGCTCTAGCAACACCTTCCTGCCACGCGAGTATTTGGATTGGTATATGGGGAGACTTGGGCATGCGGAGCAGACTCTAGAGACCCTAAGGGGCACTATCTTGGGATCCTGTGCTCCAAGTTTCTCATTGAGAATTAAGGAGGCTGAGGCTTATGCGAGGAAGATGAGTAAGAGCGTGGCTAACGGAGGCAGAGAAGAAGTGGGGGCGTCAAAGAAGAGGAAGGGCGAAGAGGCTCCTAATGGAAAGGCTAAAGGTGTTAGCAAGTTTGAAAGAAGATTTTGTGAGAGTCCTAGCAAGAAGAAAGTTCGCCGTGGGCAAAGCAAGAAGAAAGAGACCGAGGGCACAAATGGCATTAAGGAGTAATCCTGAGCGTCTCTCCATAGTCGTGCAGACACATTAGTTTAATTTGGTTTACTTTTGTTTTAGTTTCAATTTCAGAAAAGGTTATTCATTCAAAAAGTATGTCAAGTTTAGACTCATCAAATAAGTGTTAACATGCAATGACTATGGAAATAAAAGTTTTTGCTTTCAGAAAAATACAACTTCTATCTTTATTGCTTTGACAAGATTCGGATGTTTATTTGTTTTTTAGACCGCACCTTTTGAAAGGCTGCCTACGTTCCCCTTTTACAAATAGGACTAAGGGGCTCAGGTCACCGTAGTTCACTCCAGTCAGACTATAATGATTTTAAAGAAAGGGAAGATAGAAGGGGGAATGCTCTAACTTTTGCCTAGACCGCCCTTGCGGGTTTTCGATCTAGCGAGCTTTGTACGCACCCTTATTTTGCATAGACCGCCCTTTGCGAGTTTTCAGTCTATCGGGCTTCTTTTTGCGTAAATTTTTTTTTTTTTTTTTTTTTTTTTTTAGAGAAGGGGAGTCTAGTCATAGTAGCGTCTGAGCTTGCTGAGGTTGACTGGTTCTTTGAACGGGTTGCCATCCAAATCTGCCGTTCTGTCTAGTGTTGTGGCGCGTCCCTGACTTTGGTCATTGCGTCGACGCGTTGCTTTAAATCCCCTATTTCTCTTGAGATGTCTTGCATTGTTTCTGCAGTCAGGTGCGAGGGTGCCTCCGAGTTGTTCTTCACATAATCCTCGATTTTGCCGCAACCGAGGAGTTCTAAGTTTTCGCCTTCCCTATAGAACCAAAATCCTCTCACGCTGGTGAGCATGTTTGCGTCCATCAAGCCTTGGATTCTCCTTTGTAGAGCGACACAGTCGTTGGTGTCGTGGCCTTCGTCTTGGTGGTAAGAGCAACTTTTGGTAGGTTCAAATGGTTGAAGGGGTGGTAATTCGGAGAGTATTGAATGTTCCCCTAAAGGTTGTATCTTGCCCATTTGTTTCAGTTGGTCGAACAATATTTCGAAAGGGGTCCCCATTCTTGTGTATCGGTGGACTGAGAGGGGGTATTTTTCCGAAAATCTTTGCAGTTTTTCGCTGATCTTCTTTTCTTGGTGCGAGGGCCACAATTCTGTCATTGGTGTTGGGGTCCGAAGTTCATTCCCATGTGCCGGGTGCAGGATTGGGGTATTCGCAAGGTACTCCTTGAGGTAGCATAATGCGAACTCACATCTCGAACTCCATTCTTGGTCGCGGGCCCTTTCTATTTCTCTGAGTGTCGGTTCCCCCACTGTTGTAAAATGGTTGAGGTGTTGCAATAACTTGACGAGTTCTTCCTTTTCGGCTTTGTTCCGAGGAGACTGCATTCTCAACACGGCTCGAACTCGCCGACTGATGGTCCTCCCCGAGGTTGTGGAGGGGGTTGCTTCTTGATTCTCCTCGGTTGTCTCGACCTGGTTATGGCCGTCAAACCCATCAACGAACGACTTGGCCTCATAATGGGTGGTCGCATCCACCAACATGTCGATATTTGGCAAGGGGAAGTCATCCTTTGGCGTAGCTTTGTCGAGATCCCGAAAATCCACACATACTCTGACTTTACCGTTGGACTTCTTGACAGTCACCAGATTTGATAAGCACGTTGGATAGTCGATCACCCTGATAAAACCCACACGGAGTAGCTTCTCAATCTCCTCCTTCACTTGCAAAGACCATTCCGGCTTAATACGGCGCAACTTCTTCTTGACTGGCTTAGCGTCTGGTGCTGTCGGGATTCAGTGCTCTACGATCGAGTTGTCGAGCCCCGGCATGTCCTTATAAGACCATGCGAACACATACACATATTCTTTGAGTAGCTCAATCAGTGCTTCCCTTTCGGCTCCGCTGAAGAAGCTTCCAATCTGCGTTTCCTTAGGCTCGGCTTCGGTCCCCAAATTCACGCATGTTAACACCTCATCGGCAGCTTGGGCTCGAGATTCTTTTTGATTAATAACCTGTTCTGAGATTGCTTTAATGTATTCATCATTTAATGTGTCTGTGTCTGCCTCTTCTAATGAATCATTATTAACTAAGTGTATATCATTAGTTTGATTATTAGCCAATTTATCAGTTAAAAGAGTGACTATGGAGGGATACTCGGAAAGGTCGAGGGTTTCATTCATGGCAAAAGGGAAAATAGCGTTTGCAACAAGATCATAGTCTTCAGACGTAAGGTCGTCAGACTTAGAGGAAGACTCAAATTCAAAATGTAAAACACTAGACTCTGGGGACGGGGATTTTGGGCGAGTGACAGGAGATGCTGCAGGAGTGGCGACAGGAGAAGGAGTAAGCCCCAGTGTTCCCATCATAAATTCCGGAGTAGCTATAGGTCCCCCAATGATGCACCAATTCTTGAGCTTGTCCCCCATGGGTACCACCAATGTCCTTGGGTCCACCTTATCTTCAGAATCATCCCCGATGACGGCAACCATGTCTTCGTGCAGCCCCAGATTAGCCAGATGTTGAAGCAGATATTGGCCATCCCACGTCTCAGTCAAACTTGGAGTTTCTGCGGCTTCTATTGCTGGCTTGTCAAGGGTTGCGGCTTCAAGTTGATCTGCCAAGTCATCTGCAACCTTGGTGGAGTACTCATGTCTGATGGTTCTAACTCTGCCCGTGGCTTTGTCATATTCCATGTAAGTCAGCTTCATGTTGGACCGATCGAATTCCGCATCTCTGAAGATCTCGAACCCTTTCTGCAATTTCCCGGTGTGGTCAATCCATGGCTCGGCGAACTCAAAACACGAAAACTCCTCGCCTTCCCTAACAAAGTAGCTATTTAGGGACAGGCGGTATGGCCGCATTTCAGGCTTTTTGTAGGGAAGCTTCATCTTTCTAAGCAATTCTATCCTCTGTTGCTCCATCTTGTCTTCAAGAGTAAGGGTGTATCCTAGACCGAACAACCCTCGATGATTAATCTCTTCAACCAATTCTGTGGGGCCTTACAAGTTCTTACCTAGCCCCAGCCCCGGTATAAAACCCATGTTACGCAGTATCTTGACAACAGGTGCCACTTTGTCCGTTGTTTTGGTGAGGTCGATGGTGCAGATCTGTGCTTGAGCGACTATTTCGAAGCCATTGAAGAGTCGGCTCTCTTCCCCATGCTGAATCTGTAAGACAGGAAAACCCTTGGTGTCCGTCCCTTGGGCCGTTACAAGATCGCTGTAGATGATGGTCACTTCATTACCAGATTGAAACTTCACACACTGGTGCAGGGAAGATGGGACAGCGCCCGACTGATGTAACCATGGCCGGCCAAGGAGGAGTGAGAAGGTTGCGGGGATGTCTATGACGTGGAAGTCGGTTGGCAGGATCTTTGTTCCGATGGTAATGGGCAAGGTGACTTCGCCTATCACGGCGCGGCACGTAGAGTCATAAGCTTTGATGGTTTGCTTGGATGGGCGTAAATCAACACCATGAACGCCAACCACATCCATCATCCTTGAAGGCAGGATGTTAATAGCAGAACCATTGTCAATGAATACACGGGGAATCTTCTTGCCATTTACTTCGACAGTGATGTACAAAGGCTCATTATGATCAACTCCGAACACTGGCTTGTCTAGCTCCGAGAAAGTGATGATGTTTCCATAGTGGATATTACCAATCATGTGGGTGACGTCCTCCGGGGTAATAGTGGATGGTACCATGGTGGCGGCGAGGTTTTGCTCGAGCATGAGGCGATGGGCTAGGGAGGAGGTGAGTAGGGACCATAGTGAAATATGGGCTTGGGTTTGTTTGAGTTGAGTGAGGATAGGGTCTTCTTTGTCTAAGTCGGCTTGCTCGGGTTCCTTCCCAAAGACTTTCTTTGCACCCCTCGGGTCGGATTGGTACACTTGACCGGATCTTGTAAGGAGACAAACTTTTGAACGTAGCTCCTCCAAAGACAATGGCGAGTCATGACAAGGGGGCGAAACTTCGGTCTTTTCGGCCTCCTCGAAGATTTCGGCCCAAGAAAGAGGTTGAGAGGGCTTAGGGCTCTCCTCCTCTAGAGATTCGACTTCACTCACTAGTTCTTCTAAAGACAACAAGTAGCAAGAAGATTCTTTATTATTAGTCATTGAAATACAACCCATCTCATCACAGTCCGCCACAACAGGCTCGGCCGGATCAGTGATCTCACTAAGTTCTACCATGAGTACATTGCTAGCTACATAATCTCTAGGGTCTTCGATGACTCCCTTGTGGATGAGCTCTTGCACGGCCTTCTTGAGTCCAAAGCATTCTTCGGTAGTATGACCGGTGCACTTGTGGTAGTGGCAAAACTTCGACAAATCGTAACCAAGGCGGGGAAGGTGTCCTTCTAATGGTTCGAGCATTTCTAACATCACCAATGCCATGAAGACATCCACCATCGTGAGCCCTATCTTGTCAAAGGCATCCATGAGCTCTAGGATACTAATCTCGCATGTTTGCACCATATTCACCCCACCCCCATTGTTAGGAAAAGGGTTATTCACTACATTAGGACCCTTCGGCTTCTCAATCTTCTTGTCATTGATCAACCCTTGTACTACGCGCTTCAATTGAATACAACCATCCGTTGTGTGCCCGATGTGCTTGTGATACTTGCAGAACTTGGAGGCGTCCAAATCACTTCTTGGGTAGGCAGGTTGGTAATTCTCTAAAGGCTTGATAAGACCCTTCTTGACTAACACGTCAAAGACTTTCCCCATAGGCATACCAAAATCATCAAAGTGTTCCCTCTCCCTTTGCGGCGGAGCCCCATTCCTTGTTACGGCTTGGACATCTAACGGGACCTCTTTCTGGACCATATTCACTTGGCCGACGGCCTCCTTTCCACCCCTAGGAGGCGCAGGCGCGGTAGGATCCTTGTAGCGGAAGGAATTGTTGTTGTTGGTCTTTGGACTTTCCTTTGGCGGCACAATCCCAGTGAACCCTGCTTCGTACCTTACTCCTGCGTCAACCATTTCCCGCAAATCAGGGAAGTAACCATTACCTATAGCTGCTTTCATCTCTGGTAGCAAACATTTGTAGAAAATTTGTTTCTGTTCCTTCGCCTTTGGTAGGTATTGGACCTCACACAACCTATGGTTCCACCTCTTGTAAAAATCATAAATAGCCTCGCCGGGCTTTTGCATAGTGTTCTCAAGATCTGTTCGATTCACGTGCCAATCCAAGTTAGCTTGATACTTCTCACAGAAAATGGCGCTGATCTGATCCCAAGTTTGCCTCTCGCTTGGTTCTAGCCCCAAGAACCAACGCAGAGCTATACCATCCAAAGTGCTATGAAATACACGAGCCATTTGTTCGTTGGTGCAGTCACGAGCCCTCATGGCCAACACATAACTATCCAAATGAGTCTTAGGACACGAGTCACCATGAAACATTGCCACCTTAGGCATCTTGAAATCCTTGGGGAGAGCCCCCACTTGGCTAGGGTTGATTGTCTTGGTAGTCGGTGCACTTTGCTTATCCACGGTCTCGATCAACTTTCGCATTTGCTCTTGCATGGCCATAACCACAGGGTGATTGGAGATGTCGGGGATAGTTTCTGACAAAATGACGGGAGGAGTAGTGGAAGCAGTAGCAGCGGCCATCCCAATACTCAGAGGCAACGAGGGTGCGGGTAGTTTGCTAGCGGAGAGGTAGCCACCAAGCAATTTAGGGGAAGGTTCATAGACAGCCTTGTTCTTGCTCATGGTAGTAAAACCTTGTTGGGTGTAGAGAGAAGGAGGTGGAACATTGCGGTAGCTTGGGAATGGGAAGGTAGTAGCATTGGTGTTGGGGGGACAGTCGGTATTGACCTCTTCATCCTCGACATAAATGAAATTCTCTCCATCGGACACCAGTTTAGTCCCCTTTTGTTGAATGTGACCCTTCAACTGTTGGTTCTGATCTTCCAACATCTTGTTGCTTTCCTCGAGATTCCTGATCTTGGCTTCGAGACCGGCTAGGAAGTTCTGGAGGCTTGGGGGAATACCATTGAGAGTAGCCTCGGTGTTGGGCTCGGCGGTACTGGCAGGAGGAGCAGAGGCTGAAGCTGAAACGGGAGTTGACATTGCTGATGACGAGACTGAGAACGTGGACGGAGTAGAAGCTTCACGTTGTAGTCGACCACCCGAACGGATCCAAACTCGCTTTGCTGAAAGATTGAAGGGCAATGGAGCTTTAGGAGAGGGGGGAGGCTCATGCAAAGTATATTTTAATTTATAAAAACATGCATTATTTACATCCTAATTGTTTGGAAGGGGTACCCCTTTTTCGCAACTAGTTAGAAGACTACGATCAGTGGAGGCCATCATTACGTCTATAGACCCCTCGTTTTTCACCTGCATTGCACACCCCCAAACGGACAATTTGGGCGAGGGTCCTATAGGGCAAATGGCTTCCACCAACCATCGGATCCTACGACTAACCCTTCCTTAAAGGCATTTAACGTGACGTCTATGTTACATCCTACGCAAGTTAATGATGAGCGGAGATCTTGACAATAAACACTCATCTCACCATGGCACGTCCCTTATAGGGAAATCACTTTTTTGTGCACTTTCTCTCAAAGATCTCGATTCATCATTGACTTGGGGATGACTCGACATAGACAGCACGTTAATTGACTACTAAGAAAAAGCTAGCCAAACCAACCGGTCAAAACCTAGGTGTGTTACCTATACTAGTGTGGGTTGACACGGGTTAGGTAAAAGGTTCCCACCGCTCGCGGAACGTATACGGTGAGTGGAGTAGACGAGTGACTCGAAAAGAGGGCGACAGTAGCGCACAAATTCCTGCACATCGAATACTCCGGGTAATGGGGACCTGTGCAGTGCTGACACGGACTAGTGGTAGTGTGTGGCAAGAAACTAATTCTTTTTAAGGAGAAAATAGAGAAGTTTTTTATGTTAGGATGATGCAATGCAATGCATGAGAGAGAGAGAGAGAGAGAGAGAGAATAATGTACAAGGGAGCATAGCAGAGTTTTGTTTGACCCTAAAACTAACGCGAAGATAACAAGGGTACATGGTACAAGGTACAAGGTACAAGTATTAACATGGCGGAGTGCGCGGGTGCATGTGTAAACATGGCAGGCATTTGGGTGCATGTGTAAACATGGCAGGTGTGTGCATGTGTTAAACATGGCAAGTGTGAGCATGTGTAAACATGGCAAGTGTGTGTGCATGTGCAAACATGGCAAGTGTATGTAGGGTGCATGTGTAAACATGGCAGGTTCGTACATGTGCAAACATGGTAAGTGTATGTAGGGTGCATGTGTAAACATGGCAGGTGTGTGCATGTGTAAACATGGTAGGGTGCGTGCATGTGCAAACATGGCAAGTGTATGTAGGGGCATGTGTAAACATGGCAGGTGCGTGCATGTGTAAACATGGCAGGTGTGTGCATATGTTAAACATGGCAAGGTGCGTGCATGTGTAAACATGGCAAGGTGCGTGCATGTGTAAACATGGCATGGTGTGCATGTGTAAACATGGCATGTGTGTGCATGCGTAAACATGGCAGGTGTGTGCATGTGTAAGCATGGCAAGGTGCGTGCATGTGTAAACATGGCAGGTGTGTGCATGTGTGAACATGGCAGAAGTGTAACGTGCATGTGAGAACATGGCAAACATCATGATGTGAACGAAAGTTAGACCCACTAAGTTTGAAAAAGTTTCAAAGCGGTCCCCAGCAGAGTCGCCACTGTGAATACCCCTTTCCGATGAAGCGACGCATGGGAAGTATCTTGTGATTATTTTTATTTACAAAGGGAATATTCTTAACGACATTAAAATTATGAGAGTCGCCACGCCGTTTTAATTAAAGCCAAAACATTGAAAAAAGCATTTTTAGTGGGTTCGGGGGTCAAATTACAACAAGAGAAGAATATTGGACGTTATCACTCCTATTGCCCGAATTGATCGGTCTTTCTATCATGATGAATGTGTTAGTAGTGTGTTAGTGTTTGAGACCGGATCCGAAGATTGCCTACGTTCCTCTCAATGTGAGAAGCTCAGGTCAGCGTAGTTCGCAGAGAATTAGAATAGGCAGAAGAATCGGGATCATGCATAATGAGGGGGGAATTACCTAAAGATTAGGGTTTAGAAGTAGTTCCTAGATCATCCTCGGGTTGATGAACCCTCGATCATCATCGGCTATGAAATAACGTGCAAACATGAAGATCGCAACCCTAAATATAGCATAAATAAGGTTTTAATCTATGAACACGAAGAACATGCGAAGAACATATATGAACATATGAATGAACATGCAAAGAATATGAAGAAACTATGAATAAACACGTACGAACATGAATATAAAAGATCTACATTAAAAATAATGCAAGAACATGAAGAAAAGGTTAGAAAACTTACCTATGTTGGCAAGAAATAAACCTTGGATCTTCTTGGAGATTTGAATGTTAATTAGAGAGCAAAATATTGTTTAAGAACTCCAAAATTCGTACTTAGAGCTCTCAAAATCGGATCCTAAAACCAATGGAATGGAGTGGTTTATATAGTAAACTGATGGAGGGATCTGATGGTCCAGATCATCCGGCGCAAGGTTGGCCGCCTGGCCATTGTTGAAGCCGGTTACAAGAGTGGCCGCGTGGCCAAGATCAACGCGGAGCAATGTTGGCCGCGTGGCCAAGGCTGCCGGCTGACTTGATTCTTAAGCTAGGGTTTCTGCATGGTTTTAAGGAAACCGTTTATTACCTAATTTGATAGATTTTGCCATAAATGAGATATTTTGGGAATCCGGGACAAGTCTTTGCAAGGTTTCTAATTCCTATAAAGTCCTTGTATTTTTGGGAAAGTCCTAATAAACTCATTTTCAGGTCGGGTACTGGACAAACCCCATTTGAGCCTTGGCTCTCGCTATCCAACGTGCTCTTAATGGACTTTTCCATTTCTTCCATGCATTCTTCGAATGTTAGCTCATGCTCGGTGAGTGTTATTACAATCAACTCATCGGCATTTTAGTAGGGGATCCTCGCACTCATCACATTGGCAATCATAGAGTCGGATGGGCATTTCATGTTTCCCTCCTGCACACATGTCCATAGGGTTTCCTTCCATTCCTCCCCGATCTCAGTCATCGGGACATTGAACTCCAAAAGGTTCATCGGTGTCGGCTCCCCGAACTCAATCATATTCACCTCGACTGGCCTAAATTCAATCATATTAATGCCATGGTTATTGGGGAATGGATTATTGATCACGTTCGGACTTTGGGGGTGCTCGAGCTTCCCTTTGGCAATCAAATCTAGGATGATGCGCTTTACAGCGGGGCAATCATCGGTATCGTGCCCATGGTAGCTGTGGAATGCACACCTCTTGCTCTCGTCATGGTACCTCTCGGGGTTTCTGGGTTGGAAGTTAACCAAGGGTTTTGCAAGGCCTTGTTTAACTAACCTTTCAAACACCTTACCCAAGGGCATCCCAAAGTCCTCAAAATCTAACATACGGGCGCCTTTCCAAGTTCCCATCCTTTTGCGGAGTTTGTCTCGGACTCTCCCCTTGGATATTGTTTACTGTTCCCACAGCTTCCTTCCCTTTACCGGCTGTCAGGGGATGATATCTGTAGGAGTTCCCACTGGCCTGAGTAGAGGATTGCTCATTAAGGGCCTTCTCAAATTTGGACCCGGTAGTGACCATTGCCCGGAGGTTGGGGTAAAAGTGATGACTGATCAAGGCTCGCAGTTTAGGTTTCAAACATGATTGGAAAATGTCTAATTGTTCCTCTTCTGTGGGTGGGTTGGAAATATCCCCAAGTTTATAATTCCACCTCTTGTAGAACTCCCCTATTGGTTCATCTCCTTTTTGCAGGGTGCTTTGCATATCAACCCGGTTAGTTTCCCATTCTAGGTTTGACTGATATTTGTTGATGAATGCTTCCTTGATTGCATCCCACATTGCTCAGGATTCATCTTTCAAGTGAAAGAACCACTTGAGGGCGTTTCCTCTCAAGGACAGTTGGAAGTGATCGGCCATTTGCTGCATGGTGCACCCTTTTGCTCTCATGGCTAAAGTATAAGCATTGAGATGAGTCTGGGGGCAAGCAGTCCCATCAAATTTATCTATCTCTGGAATTTTGAACTTGTGAGGCAGAGGAACAATCTTGTTGGGGTCGGTGATCCCAAGGAGGATTTCTTTTCGTTCATCTCCTCAAATCTCTCTTCTATTTGTTTCAATTTCTCAACCAACCACCCCATCTGGGGGTCCACAATTGGGCTTGAGTTGATTGATCCCACAGTTTGGCTCGTTACTGGCATTGTGGCGGGAGGTTAAGTGGTGGATAGGACCATCGGAGGAGGATTTTGAGGTGGCAAATGGGTGTAGACATACCCTGGTGCCGGGTTACTTATCGGGATATATGGTAGGATAGCCTCAGAGGTTTGGACCATTGGGTGGTAAAGTGGGTAAGGCACTTCTCGAGATGTGGTTGGCAAAGCCGGAGGTGGTAGGCAATGGTAGCTGGAGCCAAGGGTGCTCGGCTATTTGGGATTGTGTCATACAAGTTGAACCCTGGCGGGTACATTGGGAAAACCGCCCGGCGGGACAAGGGAAACCTGAGTGGTAGGCACATTTTGGTGAGTGGTGGCTTGGAATGTGGGACGTGAGGTCTCCACATTTGGGTAAGCTTGAGGGGGCGGAACCCGGTTATATCCTTGGGGCTGCACATTCTCAATTCCCTCTTCATCAGTGATCTCCACAAAACCTCCGTCATTTTCAAACACAACGGCTACCCCTCTCTGCCTCATGGCTTCCATAACCCTATTATGCATATCCTCATGGCGTTTCCTAACATTTTCTTCCCGGGCCCTGGTGGCCTCTGGAGCTTATACCATCTCTTCCCTACTAAGACCATTCGAATCCGCTGTGTTGTCACCCTCACTACTACTTCCTGCCGGACTAGCCATTCAGAGAAGTCTGAGTGAAGCTGCTGATGAACTATCAGACTCGGCACTAATCAGACGATGACCCGGAACTCTGATCCACTTCTTACGAGCTGCGGAGGAGAGGGAGGTTCATTTCAGACTCGGGTATCAACTCGGGTTGGTGTTTGGGAGAATGGGTTTAGGCTCATGCAACATGAAGGTTCATTATTATTAATTATGTTCAATGTTTACTTAAAACGCATTTATTCCTAACTGGTTGGAAAAGATTTCTCTTCTTTTTCGCAACTATTCTACATCCTGGGTCAGTGGAGCCCATCACTATGCCTATAGACCCCTCGTTTTTCACCTGCCTTGCACACTCCCAAGGATGGACTATCCCGGGCGAGGGTCCTATAGGGCAAGCGGCTTCCACCGACCAAAAGAAACGAACCTAGGGTCTAGTGCACTGCAAGATTCCTAATGCATGAGCCATTCCAATCATGATTAAGCCCTGGTTAAGATCGACATTCGTCTTAGGGACTTAAGGGACTTCCGGTATAACCTCATCTTTGATGAGGGCTCTCGAATCTTATCCATGGGCTTAAGGATGATTAGTATGAACCATTCATTAGGGCTTGACAACACGGTGTCACCCTATCCTTAATACATGACTTAGGTTAATTACGGTCAACATTAACGCATAAGTCAAGGACCGGGTCAAAGTTGACCATGGCCACAATTAATCTCAGACATGTATTAGGGACGTGGTAACGTGAGCTAGACCAAAAACCAACCAAAGTCTCGGTATTTGTGTGTCACAGACAAGTGTGGTTGACTCGGCTCGGAAGGGGAGGTGGAATGGACCCGTGCGCGCTAGAAGGGCACAAGAGCGCCAATAAAGCTGCATCGTGGCATCCATCCCGGGTTTAAAGGGCATTTGGAACGTGCAAGGTCAAGTGCGCGTAGTATGCAGCCATTCTATGATCTCTTTTGAGTTAAAATAGAATTTCGATTCGTTTTAGCATTATGAGCAATGTACAATCAACACATGAACAAGCATGAATAAGCATAATCAACAAAAATGAACAAGCATGAATAAGCTATTTACACAAGCAATCAAGCAAGAATCATATGAACAAACAAAGCCAAAACTTGTACATATAATAAATTGTGCACAACAAAAAAAAAATTCTTTGAAATCAAAACATCACAAGAAACAATCCTTTTGAAAACCATTTGCAAAACAAGTTGTGCACAACAAATGATTCAAAATTTTTACAAAAGGGGTTACGCACAAGGAGGCCTTAAAACCCCAATTTTATGTCCAAAAAGACTTGTGCATAACCAAGCTTTAAAAACCAAGTTTTGGCTAGAAAAGAAGAATATAATGTGCACAAACAAATCTGTAAATTTGGAACCTGGATAAGCAGAAGCAAAAGGGACACAGAATGTTTCTGCCCTGCACAAAATTGTGAAATTTTGAAACATTCTGTTCCCTGCCCAACATAGCCGTACGGCTATAGCATCCTGGCTATTATTTTTTGTAGTTTTTCAACTTCTGATCATCAAGCCCCAGTTTATTGCACATCCAGAACAGTTTCCACTCCAGAAAATTCCAACAGAAACTCAGCACACACAAAACAAACACAAAAGTTAACGAAAAGGGGGGACGGGAGTTTGACCCACACAAAAGTGTCCTCAAATTTTCTAAAAAGAAGTTTACAAACACTTTACTCCCCACTGTAAGGATCCCGCCCCACGCGAAAACACGACGAGTATGGGGGCGAAACGCCACACACGGTTATCACGCAAAACATAAAGAAGTCGCCACATTTATTAATTATTTAACCTAACAAATGGAAAGGTTAGAGATTCTATTAGTTCGGAGGTCAGGTGATGCCTTGGGAAGAGTTTTACATCACCCAAGTCACCTCGGATAGGACCGAGTCTCCCTAACGTTAGTTAACAAAGTGCATGTGTGTGTGTGTGTTTCAAAAATGGGAGAAACTGACTTTTAGCAAGACTGGTTAATTATTTAACAGAAAAGGGTTATTTTGCAAACATTCTGACCAGAAAGGGAAAAAACTAAAAAATACACTCCCCGGCCAAAGTAGCCGTACGGATGGGGAGGGCATTCCAGGGATTTTTGACAGTTTATCAGACAACTGTCTAGTTTCAGGCAAAACAGAGTGTTTTTGCTGAAACTGGAATGAGATGATCATTTTCAGTTATTTTCTTTAACAAAAACATGGATTAAATCATCCCTAAGTCATTGATCACTAGTTGGACACCAAAAACAAAGGTTTTGGGTGTGATCAAGACAATCATTGGGGAAATTTAAGAAAAAGGTGATGAATATGCCCTTTGGGCTAAAATGACCATTTGATGACTAAAGATTGAAACTTTACCATCAAGATGGACTTATGATGCAAGATTAAATCTTTAGGGACAAAAATATAACATAAAGATTGAATCTTTATGTCCCATGCTTGGTGATTTATGGCTAGGTCATGGTTGGGATGATAAAGATTGAAACTTTATCACCCAATCATGACTCTCATGGCCAAACAAGAACAAAATCAATATGAAATTTAACAAATCATGATCATCCTTAGGTTTTATCCCATAATCACACACTAGGCATGAAGGGAACCTTGAATCACCTCATGATTTGGTTCCAATATACATGTATAATCATAATGTATAGCTTGAGAGGACAAGACTTGTATAATACATATATATATATAGTGCTTGAAATGGACAAGGATTGTAAGAATAATAAGAAATAACACAAGAATGATCAATAATATGAAAAATAATAAAAGAATTTGAGATGAAGAAGAAGATGGGGAGAAGGAGGCTTCACCTATGATGGTTATGGCCTATCTTCCTCTCTTTTCACTCAAATGTATATATCACTCACTTTCTGCTCTCAAACTGGCAGAGTATCAGCTCACAAAACGTTTTCTCCCCCTGAAATGATCAGCATGGGGTTCAATTTATAGAGGCTGAGGGTGCCCAACATAGCTGCACGGCTAGGGACCTCATGTGCCCAAACTATCCGTACGACTCGACTTGGCGAGCTTTTGGATTTTTCTAAGTTTAATTCCAGTTCAGTCCTGGAATATCAGGTTTATCCTAGTGAGGTCCTGGCCCATTGGTCTATCCCTAAATGGTACCAAGAATTCCTCTAAGGTAGGTCAATTTCAGATTGGGGTACTTACACATAGTAACTATAATAGTTAATTATAATAGTTGATTATTATAGTCATTATTTCTATTATAAGTATAAGTTGACTATAATAATAACTATTATACTAACTGTTACTATTATAAGTAATAGTTAACTATTATAGTAACTATTACTATTATAAGTGCACTTTAGTGCACCAGTTGCCTACGGGCCAAACACAAAAGTTTATCGGTATAATTTTTTGTTAGTAATGGTACATCTAAAATTTATTAATGATTAAGACATAAAAAAATATGATTTTAGATGCACAAAATGGAATGTTCTAAGGTCAAAGGCCATTTGTGTTTCTAATAAATGTCCCTTGATTGTTCGCCGTGACTATGAACCTGGACTCATTTTTCCCAATGCACCGATAAGACAATTAACACCGCCGAGCACCTGAATGTGGGGTTTTAGGTTATTTTTTGGGAATAGACCTATTAAAAGGGTTCATCGAGGGTGCGAGATTGGGGTGTCCACATAGGATGACGAAATCCAAAACATTTCCTTCATTTCAACAATAATACTACCATGATCAAATCCACAAGATTTCTCTAATTTACAACAATGCTACCATGATGAAATCTAAAAGATATCCTTAATTTACAAAGAAAAACTAGACATTTTTTTATCATACTCATTCGTAATTTTGATTAAGTTGAAAATGGAATATGCGCTATCAGATAGTAGAGAGTTAAGAGAGTACCGCCATAAATATAATATGTTAAATTGAATTGTGCTTATATTGTGTAAATCATTAGTATAATATGTAGATATTGTATACATATTTATTAATCTTTTATTTCAAAATATAGAAAGGCATTACTGTAATATAAAACCTTGACACACCCCCAATGAATTTTTAGCCCACACAAATATACCTTTAGATATAGCTAATCAAACATCCTTTCTTTTGTCACATCTATAAATGTTCAAGGCATCTCATTTTCATTGAATCACGTTTATTTGAACTCTAGAAATCCTCCCTTTCTCTCATAGCACCATTAAGATCATGGCAAAATTTGTTAAGTCGGCGGTGATAATGTTTGTTTTTATGGTGACGTTATTGTTCTTACAGTTACCGAGTTTTATAGATGCCACGACAATCCAGGCAGCACTTGTGCAAACTAGTGATTTCAGAAATTGTTGGCAAGTCCGGTGGCTTCTATGCAAGAACTATTAAAAAAATTGTTGGCAAGTCCGGTGGCTTCTATGCAAGAACTATTAAAACCTAAGAGTGAGTGTTGCCCCTATCTTCCGTGGGGTTGCTAAAGTGATAGACGTAGTTACTTGATAAAGTTTGTGATATGCTATCATATAATAAATCCCAAGTGTATTACAATTTTAATTTTCTCATATATCCTACAATTACTGAAAATGTTCTGTTATAAGTTGAGTATTATGAGGGTATATGTTCCCATTAAAATTGCCATTGTCGGGCTCTTGTTATTACTAATGCTGAGTTTCAACAACCTACTTATCTATATTATGTTTGTTTCACTTATTAAAATTGTGATCCAAATCAAGTTATATAATTTAATATGTTTTTCTAATAAATGTCCCTTGATTGTTCGCCGTGATTATGAACCTGGACTCATTTTTCCCAATGCACCGATAAGACAATTAACACCGCCGAGCACCTGAATGTGGGGTTTTAGGTTATTTTTTGGGAATAGACCTATTAAAAGGGTTCATCGAGGGTGCGAGATTGGGGTGTCCACATAGGATGACGAAATCCAAAAGATTTCCTTAATTTCAACAATAATACTACCATGATCAAATCCACAAGATTTCTCTAATTTACAACAATGCTACCATGATGAAATCTAAAAGATATGCTTAATTTACAAAAAAAACTAGACATTTTTTTTATCATACTCATTCGTAATTTTGATTAATTTGAAAATGGAATATGCGCTATCAGATAGTAGAGAGTTAAGAGAGTACCGCCTTAAATATAATATGTTAAATTGAATTGTGCTTATATTGTGTAAATAATTAGTATAATATGTAGATATTGTGTACATATTTATTAATCTTACATTTCAAAATATAGAAAGCCATTACTGTAATATAAAACCTTGACACACCCCCAATGGATATTTAGCCCACACAAATATACCTTTAGATATAGCTAATCAAACATCCTTTCTTTTGTCACATCTATAAATGTTCAAGGCATCTCATTTCATTGAATCACGTTTATTTGAACTGTAGAAATCCTCCCTATGGCAAAATTTGTTAAGTCGGCGGTGATAATGTTTGTTTTTATGGTGACGTTATTGTTCTTACAGTTACCGAGTTTTATAGATGCAACACCTTTGGCGACTAGTGATGCCACAAAAATCCAAGCAGCACTTGTGAAAACTAGTGATTTCAGAAAATTGTTGGCAAGTCCGGTGGCTTCTATGCAAGAACTATTAAAACCTAAGAGTGAGTGTTGCCCCTATCTTCCGTGGTGTTGCTAAAGTGATAGACGTAGTTACTTGATAAAATTTGTGATATGCTGTCATATAATAAAGCCCAATTGTATTACAATTTTAATTTTCTTATATATCCTACAATTACTGAAAATGTTCTATTATAAGTTGAGTATTATGAGGGTATATGTTCCCATTAAAATTGCCATTGTCGGGCTCTTGTTATTACTAATGCTGAGTTTCAACAACCTACTTATCTATATTATGTTTGTTTCACTTATTAAAATTGTGATCCTAATCAAGTAATATAATTTAATATGTTTAATCAATTTAAATATGCAATTAAATAACATGTTAAAAGACTTTAAAACTGATGCAAGTGTTATGACATATATCTTTCTGAAATCAACATGTCTATCCTTAATGTCTTTGATTGAAGAGAAGCTAGTGATGTAAAAAATGTACATCCCTTTTCCTTTCATATTCTAAATTTTTGCAATTACTCCCAACGCTCCACGGTAAATATCAATATTTTCTCTTCATCAAGAGAAATGTTTATTTTTATTTTGGAATGGAGGGAGTAGATCATACGTAGGAAATATAAAGTTTTGTATGAGTATTGTATCTCCAAAAATGCCACCACGTTTTTTAGAAACAAGTAATTCCTGAGCGTCTAATACGCATTTTACCCAATATTTTGGCTTTTTAATAGTATTAGTTAATCTTAAATCATTATAATTGTATAATTTTTTACTATAATAGATTACTATTATAATTAATTATTAATAGTTGCATATAATGGTTAAAATATATAGTTAACTATTTATGGTGAAATATAATACTTAACTATAATAATTAACTACCATAGTAACTATAATAGTTAATTATTATAGTCACTATTACTATTTTAAGTATAAGTTAACTATAATAATAACTATTATAGTAATTGTTACAATTATAAGTAATAGTTAACTATTATAGTAACTACTACTATTATAAGCGCACTTTAGAGCACCAGTTGCCTGCGGGCCAAACACAAAAGTTTATCGGTATAATTTTTTGTTAGTAATGGTACATCTAAAATTTATTAATGAGTAAGACATAAGAAAGATGCACAAAATGGAGTGTTCTAAGGTCAAAGACCATTTGTTTTTCTAATAAATGTCCCTTGATTGTTCGCCGTGACTATGAACCTGGACTCATTTTTCCCAATGCACCGATAAGACAATTAACACTGCCGAATACCTGAATGTGGGGTATTAGGTTATTTTTTGGGAACAGACCTATTAAAAGGGTTCACCGAGGGTGCGAGATTGGGGTGTCCACATAGGATGATGAAATCCTAAAGATTTCCTTAATTTCAACAATAATACTACCATGATCAAATCCACAAGATTTCTCTAATTTACAACAATGCTACCATGATGAAATCTAAAAGATATCCGTAATTTACAAAAAAACTAGACATTTTTTTTATCATACTCATTCGTAATATTGATTAATTTGAAAATGGAATATGCGCTATCAGATAGTAGAGAGTTAAGAGAGTACCGCCTTAAATATAATATGTTAAATTGAATTTGTTAGGTCCTAACTTATTGTTTTGGTGAAGATTGATCATTTAACGAGGAAAAGTTAAATGGTCTAAAATGTCAAAAGAGGAAAGTTGCAAAAGTTATACAAAGGCCCCTCCAAGTTTCGCATGTTTTTTAACAGTGATTTTCACCACCTATTGAGACCGGAAAATATTGGATATTAGACTCAACGGAAAGATAATTTAATGATGTACAAGAATATGCAATCAATTTTCGCATTGGAGCTCCGGGAGGAAAGTTATGTGCAAATTACCAAAAGGGAGAAACAACGATTATTAAAAGTGAAGGGTTTAAAGTGAAACTTCTTCATTTCATTAACTTATTTCAAAATCTTGCTGTACATCGGGAAATAGAGAAAATGCAGCTCAAAGGTTTAAATGCAAAGGTGATCTTCCTCCAACTCCCCATGAGATGCATTGATTTATGAAGACCAAGACTCTTGTTGAATGCAACAACTCCATTGACCAAGCCAAACGGCTACTTCCCTTTTCCCTTATAAATTGAACTTAAACACCCCATTAACCAGTGTGAAAAACCAACACCAACACCATTTACCCAGCCCATATTCCACTTTTCTCCAATCTTAGTGTGTGCAATAAACACCAATTGCACACACTAAGCTTTTTACCCATGAACCCAATCTAAACCTTTGATAGTAGACCCACGGTGTGTGTAACCAAAATGTACACCTATTCATATACCACACCAAATACACTTCAAACCATCCAAACATTGAGGGGGAACACCAACGATCCAAGAAGAGCTTCCATCCGACAAATTCAAGTGTCATGAAAAGGAAGAACTACATCACATTTGTGAACCATTTTATTTTTTCTTTTATGATATGCAACTAGCATGCTTAATTAGTGAGGCTAATTAAGTTAGAAATTCCGAGGGGATTTTCTAAACGATTCATGTATTGCCCGAGTAAAGGAATAATTAGTGCTTGATGCAACGTACTAAGCCTCTATTATCAAATAATGCAACCTACTCACTAGTGACAGATATATGAAACGTACTTTACTATCATTTATCAAATAATGCAAACTACTCAAAACACATTAAATTTTTAACGAGTTCAGCTATATATTTAACGAAACTAACTCAAAATGAAAAGGAAACATGAGAAAGTGATGAGATACCCACCACCGTCCCATTGAAAGGATTGTTAAAGAAACGTTTTGTTAGTTTTTTAACGAAAGTTTACATTTTTTGGATTATTAAAGAAACGTTTTGTTAGTTTTTTTTAACGAAAGTCATACTTCTGTTAGAATTTTTAACGGCGTTAGAAAAAAATTTGTACATTGCATTATTTGATATATGATAGTAAAGTACGTTTCATATATCTGCCACTAGTTAGTAGGTTGCATTATTTGATAAAAATCGGAAACTACGTTGCATATCTTGGTAGTTTGCCCCCCGAGTAAAGGGATTATAGTGGATTGTTTCCCATTGTTGAGGATGATGGGGTGTGGATGTAGGAGATGTTGTTATACTCCGAACCACGTTAAAAACTCTTGTCTCTTGTCTCTTTTACTTCTTGTCTTGCACTTTCATTTTTCATATCAACTATTCTTTCTTGCTTTATTCAAAACTTGGTTGATCATTTAGACAAGATAAATTGATATAGTAAATAGGAATATATATGTTAGACAACAACTATAAGGCCATAGAAATTATCTATTCCACTGCACATAATTCTTACTCATTTTGGCCATTAGAGTGCTAGAGAAAATTGTGACTTTTCAAGATAGTTGACCTTCATCTCGAAGATAGTAGACCTATCTCAAAGATAGTCGACCTATCTCAAAGATAGTCGACCTTGTTATCTCATTCCTTTTCAACTATCTAGTGTCAAAATCTCTAAACAGAGACTTTAAATTGGTATCAGAGAATGGTTCTTAGAGACTTTAGTGTCTCCGAGCTTAACATCTCGTGAAGATCCACGCTTATATGTCTAACATATTTTTTGTGTTTGAACACCCTATTTGATCATCTTGGATCATGTCCTAAATTTCCTTTGGTAAGACAAAGCGAGGTCACGAGTTAGAGACTCCTAGGGTAGTTTCTAGGGGGAAGCTTGATCACCTTCCTTGGGCTTGATGGCACTGACCGGCAAACTCGTTGGCACCTTTTTGGTGCAGCCCCTCATGCCCACCGACAGCTTATGTTGGCCTTTGAATGACTACATTATGGAAATTCACCTTGTGCTTAATATTCTATTTGATTATCTAGAATCATATTTGTGCTTATATTTATTTATTTGATTAAAAAGAATCATTTACTTCTTCTTCTCCTTTGTGATTTAAGGAGAATGAAATTGGATGCTCGACGGAAATGTGCATATCTTAAAGAAATTAAAGTCGAAGAAAGCTTGGATGCAAAGAAAAAATATTCATGGCATCAAGACAAATTTTGAGGGGGAACAACCTTTTAAGGCCCCAAATCACAATCAAAACAAACCAAGAAGAGCCACTTTTGATGAAAAAAGAGTTGCTGGAAATTTGCAAAAAATCAGCTCTGCGTGACTTCACAAGAAAATTCATATCAAATTCTTCAAAGCTCCGATTGATAAACCGTTTGTTTCTGTGTAATCTACACACATAGAGATTTCCAACGAGACCTTCCCCAAAAGCTGATTCAGTATGAGCAGAAAATGACATCTATTTGAAGTGGACAGCTTACCCGGAAACCATGATAGTAGACCTAAAATTTGGTTTGACACCTTGCACAAACCCTATAACCTTGTGAATCAAAACAGTTTATTCATCAAAGTTGACAAAAAATCTGGCCAAAATTTCTTGCACCAAATTAACATGATCTTTGTCATATCTTTTTGCTTATGGAGCTATAAAGCAAGCTATTAAGAGTTTAAAATGACCAATAATTCACCAAAAAGGGGGAAATTGTTAGGTCCTAACTTATTGATTTGGTGAAGATTGATCATTTATCGAGGAAAAGTTAAATGGTCTAAAATATCAAAAGAGCAAAGTTGCAAAAGTTATACAAAGGCCCCTCCAAGTTTCGCATGATTTTCAACGGCGATTTTCACCACCTATTGAGACCGGAAAATATTGGATATTAGACTCAACGGAAAGATAATTTAATGATGTACAAGAATATGCAATCAATTTTTGCATTGGAGCTCCGGGAGGAAAGTTATGTGCAAATTACCAAAAGGGGGAAACAACGATTATCAAAAGTGGAGGGTTTAAAGTGAAACTTCTTCATTTCATTAATCATTTCAAAAGCTTGCTGTACAACGGTAAATAGAGAAAATGCAGCTCAAAGGTTTAAATGCAAAGGTGGTCTTCCTCTAACTCCCCATGAGATGCATTGATTTATGAAGACCAAGACTCGTGTTGAATGCAACAACTCCATTGACCAAGCCAAACGGCTACTTCCCTTTTCCCTTATAAATTGAACTCAAACACCCCATTAACCAGTGTGAAAAACCAACACCAACACCATTTACCCAGCCCATATTCCACTTTTCTCCAATCTTAGTGTGTGCAATAAACACCAATTGCACACACTAAGCTTTTTACCCATGAACCCAATCTAAACCTTTGATAGTAGACCCACGGTGTGTGTAACCAAAATGTACACCTATTCATATACCACACCAAATACACTTCAAACCATCCAAACATTGAGGGGGAACACCAACGATCCAAGAAGAGCTTCCATCCGACAAATTCAAGTGTCATGAAAAGGAAGAACTACATCACATTTGTGAACCATTTTATTATTTTCTTTTATGCTATGCAGCTAGCATGCTTAATTAGTGAGGCTAATTAAGTTGGAAAATTCCGAGGGGATTTTCTAAACGATTCATGTATTGCCCGAGTGAAGGGATTATAATGGATTGTTTCCCATTGTTGAGGATGATGGGGTGTGGATATAGGAGATGTTGTTATACTCCGAATCACGTTAAAAACTCTTATCTCTTGTCTCTTTTACTTCTTGTCTTGCACTTTCATTTTTCATATCAACTATTCTTTCTTGCTTTATTCAAAACTTGGTTGATCATTTAGACAAGATAAAATTGATATAGTAAATTGGAATATATATGTTAGACAACAACTATAAAGCCATAGAAATTATCTATTCCGCTGTGCATAATTCCAACTCATTTTGGCCTTTAGAGTGCTAGAGAAAATTATGACCTTTCAAGATAGTTGACCTTCATCTCGAAGATAGTAGACCTATCTCAAATATAGTTGACCTATCTCAAAAATAGTCGACCTTGTTATCTCATTCCTTTTCAACTATCTAGTGTCATAATCTCTTAATAGGGACTTTCAGAATTGTGCTTATATTGTGTAAATAATTAGTATAATATGTAGATATTATGTACATATTTATTAATCTTACAATTCAAAATATAGAAAGGCATTACTGTAATATAAAACCTTGACACACCCCCAATGGATTTTTAGCCCACACAATTATACCTTTAGATATAGCTAATAAAACATCCTTTCTTTTGTCACATCTATAAATGTTCAAGGCATCTCATTTTCATTGAATCACGTTTATTTGAACTCTAGAAATCCTCCCTTTCTCTCATAGCACCATTACGATCATGGAAATATTTGTTAAGTTGGCGGTGATAATGTTTGTTTTTATGGTGACGTTATTGTTCTTGCAGTTACCGAGTTTTATAGATGCAACACCTTTGGCGACTAGTGATGCCACAAAAATCCAGGCAGCACTTGTGAAAACTAGTGATTTCAGAAAATTGTTGGCAAGTCCGGTGGTTTCTATGCAAGATGAAAGAAATCAGGCGGCTAGGACTGTTCTGGGAATTGACCAACTGTGTGAACAATTGTGTATTCAAACGTGCTAACAGTTGTCCAGACAGTTGTCTTAACAGTTATCAGATTTGCAGCGGAAAATAAAGAACTTAATAACAATTAAAACTTCAGGAAGAATACTTGCTGGAAAACTTTCATATATTAAAAGCAATTTGCAGAGTACAAATCAAATGAAAGAAAACAAAAGTATCAAAAGAACAAATTGATCTAAAACTCTAGATCGAATGAAAACATCCAACACCTTAGAGTTCTTCTTCACAAGAAACTCTAAGAAAACAAGACTCTCTCAAGAACTTAATGCACTCAATGTATTGCGTAGAATCAGTAGTAATCAATGAATGAGTCGGCTTGTATTTATACATGTTTGGCCGCACCCTTGCACTCCAAGAGATCCTCTTTTCCATTTGAGAGTCTTCCTAAAATAAAACACCTAAAAATATATCCACTTACCAAAGATAAGTATTAGTATGTTAGTCAAATAAATCAACCTTAAACTTACCTAAATATTTACACTAACTAACAATATAAACAAATCAGAATCACAAAGATACTTAAAGAAAAAGACGAGTATGCCCATACTCTTCAATCTCCCCCTATCTTTGTGGTTCTGAACAAAACCTGCAAAAATTAACAAAAACATATTTCCCAAGAACAATTTATAACCAGCTAGAACAGAAATAAAAAAAACTGTCAATGTTTTACAAACCCAAAAAAAACAAAAATAAACTTTAAAGTCCAGAATATAGGTCTTCTCCAAGAACTTCATCTTCAACCGCAGTGGCTATGTCCCTTTCGAAAGAAAATTCTAAATCATCATCTTGAGTCCCACTTGGACCAGCAACAATCATAGCACCTGCATTTTCTCCCCCTGCATTTGTACCAGCTGCTGCTCCCCCTTCATGCAAGCTTTCTCCCCCTTTTTGTTTAGAACCATTCAATGCTCTGCGAAGCTCAATGAGAGTGTGTTCCAATCCAGAAACAATAATCTGTTTGGCTAAAATATCTGCCTTGTGTGCAGCAATCTGATCACTTACTGAATCAATTTGAGCCTGCAGAATAGCTTGGGAGGAATCTGATGGATGAACTGATGGCTGAACTGGAGGAACAGATGCACTGGCAGATGTCCTGTCAACAGGAGTGTCAACTGGCATAGGCCAGTCATTGAAACGATTTGGAGCAAACATTGTTTTGGGTTGGACAATTTTAGGAGGAAGAGAGATGAAATCGTCATCTGGATTAGCAGAAATCCCATGAACATCCAATAGGGCTGAAATCAAGCAGGGATGAGGAAGACAGTATGGAGAATCAGGAGTTTCAGAATAACTCACAATAGTCTCAAACATTTCAGAACCCAGATTAAACTTATTTACCCCAATTTGATACAGAAGGAGAGTCTGCTCTTTTGTCATAATAGAAGGTTGGGATGAGGGTTTCCAGTTGGTGACCATGATGTGGTGAAGACAATTGAAACGGCGGGAAAGAGAAGTGGACCTAAGATCAGATGGCCAAGATAACACAGAATGACTAGTAATGGTCCTAACATCCTCATCCAGGTCATTCGGAATATCAGAGAGAGGAGTGTTTGATGTTTCAAGAAAAGCATTGATTGACTGAGGTGAGAACTCTATTACCCTATCCCTAATAAAAGTGCGATGGAAATTTGGTGATTCTGACAGAGCCACATCGCGTGAGAGATTGGCATAAAACTCAGTCACTACTTGACGAGAGAAGGCTTTAGCAAACGATAAAGACTTGACCAGTTTTCTTTCACTCAGAAAATCAATCAAAAACAACTTCCCAAAACTACGATCATCCTTTACCCTTTCAACAGAAAATTTTCTTTTAAAATATTTTGCAAACCGCTCAGCAGAAGAAGGATAATAAAACTTTGGATCATGGGGAAGGTCTAGATTAAATGGGACACTGGGAATAAGAGAGGAGAATTTACGTACCCTTTTTGAAATTCCAGCCGAACCCCTTGACTGTCTAACTGCAGGCTGAGATGAACCTACAGTTTTCCTCACAGTTGACCTGTCAGATGCTTTGACCCCAGAAGATGCATACTGACTAACACGGCGTGGGCCCTCTTGCTCGGATGGGGTTTCCACAGAGTCAACCTCAACATCTTTGTCACTAGAATCGTCATGCTGAGACGTGGACCCCTCTTCTTGCATGGAAGTTTCCAGAACCTTCCTTTTAGCACTTCGGGTTTGCACCCTAGGAATTGTCGGAGATGATGTAGACAGAGGTGGATTTTTGAATGGAGTACCTTTTCTCGCCCTTGTTGCCCGGAATAGAGTCACCACCGGCACATCTTCATCAAAATCGTCGGCATTGGTTGCCGGCGCCGGAGAAGACGGAGGGTCTTCTTCCTCTGATTCTGCCAAAGTCAACCGTCGACGTGAACCACTTTTGACTGATGATTTCGCCTTTCTTGCCTCGGCATCCATGGTGGCACGAACTTCATTGGGTTTAAAGACCCAGAAGAGGCCCCTGTTCCCAATTTTTCGAGACGGTCAGAACGGCGAGACCCGGGAGCCATGACTTTGCGAGCTTTGGACAAGGCTGAGACCTGGAGAGAGTTGTCGACGTCGATTGCATACTCCGGCAACCCTAGAAATCGAGGATCGACCGCCAAATCGGATTGTGGGACATTGATTAAGTCGGCGACACTGTCGACACAAGAGGTGAGCGCCGGAGCTGGTGAAGACGAAGCTGCCATGGAGATTTTCTGCACAAATTGTAAACACAAACCCGGTGTAATGAACTTTGAACAGCAAATTAGAGAGAAAGAAGAATAATGAGAAGAAATTTCTGATGATGAGGGAAGGAAGTGGTTGACGGTACTTATGAGGAGGGAGGTGTGCCCTTACAGTTGACAAGACAAGAGAGATATCCAGGAGGGAAAGAACTCAGACACAACCCGGTGCACTGAATGAGGGAGAAAACGATTTGTGGCTCCTTTTTAGTGCTGGACACCCTTTTAAAAATCCAAATAAGACTGGGATTGTGATTCCTCAAGAGAGATCTTGATAAACATTGTGAAAAATCTCAGTTACTCAAAATAAAACTTGCCATAATACCACAGAATCCTTCATTCCACAAGAAAAAAAAAATCACTCCCTGCATGAAACTTGAACATCACGTTATTGGATTATCGATGAACACATGAAATCACTAAATCTGTAACAAGAAGGAAAAACAGTTCAATTTGCTGATATAAATACAAAAGAGAAAAAAAACTTAAGGAAAATATGCCTAAACACACAAATGAAGATTGTCTCAATTTGGGCGTGACAAAGTATGATCAACTTAGTTCTTGACTCGGTCTCAACTCACAAGAATTCAATGAGATTACACCTTCAATCATGTAGGTTTTAGAACACCCCCTTTTTAAAGGCATATCTCCAATGAATCTGTTACGGGAAGAGCTATTCACTCTCACAATACAGTGTTACCCTTGATCTCAAGTTATGTATTTAAACACTTCAGCTTTTTGCCTAAATGAGTAGTAACTGCAATGATTGGAGGCAGCTTGTTCTTCCCGCAAGCTTAGATTTGATGTCCACTCCATGATAAACAACACGAAGGAATTAACAAGATAATTTTATTATCAAGTCAAGAAGGGTCTCACATTCACGGGTCAAAACTCGGAGTCAAGGAACTAAAGAAGAACAAGTGATCACAAGAGACAATCGTGCTAGAATGAATGCAATTTTTTTTTTTATTTTTTTTTTTTTTTTTTTGTGTTAACTGTATTATACAATTATACAGAAATGCAGACAGTTGTCCGCACTGTGGTGCAGTCAACTGGTAACACACAATCCGAGAGACTTCTTAAGAGAAGAAAATCTCTCGAAATCCAACGCTTTAGTAAAGATATCAGCAAGTTGATCCGTTGTACTTACATGTTCCAAAGTAATGATTTTTTGTTCAACGAGATCTCTAATAAAATGATGTCTAATGTCTATGTGCTTGGTTCGAGAGTGTTGTACAGGATTCTTGGCAATGTTCTGAGCACTTAGACTATCACAATATACCATCAAGGTTTCACTTTTAAGACCATAATCTTTTATCATTTGATTCATCCACAATAATTGGGTACAACAGCTACCAACTGCGATGTATTCAGATTCAGCAGTTGACAAAGAAACACAGTTTTGTTTCTTACTAAACAAAGACACAAGATTATTCCCAAGATAAAAACACCCACCCGTGGTGCTTTTTCTATCATCAGTGCTCCCAGCCCAGTCTGAATCACTAAACCCAACTAGATTTGTGTTTGTGTCCCTCGTATAGCTTAACCCCAGAGTTGTGGTACCACTCACATATCTAATTATACGTTTAACTGCAGTTAAGTGGGATACCTTGGGATCAGCCTGATACCTAGCACAGAGGCAGACACTAAACATGATATCGGGGCGGCTCGCTGTAAGGTACAGCAAGCTACCTATCATACTCCGATATAGTGTTTGATCAACACTCTCTCCATCCTCGTCCTTAAACAATTTTTGAGAGGATCCCATGGGGGTTTTCAAATGAGAGGCATTCTCGAGGCCGAATTTTTTAACCAAATTTTTGGCATACTTTGATTGGAAGATTGACATTCCTTCATTAGTTTGAGATATTTGTAATCCAAGAAAGAATTTCAATTCCCCAACCATGCTCATTTCAAATGTGGACGTCATACTCTCAGTAAACATGTCAAGCATAGTTTTAGAAGTAGATCCAAAGACTATGTCATCCACATAAATTTGGGCCACGAGAATATCCTTTTTGTTTTTCAAAATAAACAAGGTTTTATCAACCTCTCCCCTTTTAAAGCCAATTTGAATAAGGTGCTCTGTTAGTCTCCCATACCAAGCACGTGGGGCTTGTTTCAGACCATAGAGTGCCTTATTTAACTTAAAAACATGATTTGGCTTATGGGGATCCTCAAACCCCTTAGGTTGCTCAACAAACACTTCCTCATTTAAAAAACCATTTAGGAACGCACTTTTTACATCCATTTGATGTAGAGTGATCTTTAAATAGCATGAGATTGCTAATAGCAGTCTAATGGACTCAATGCGGGCTACCGGGGCAAAAGTCTCATCAAAGTCCACACCCTCTAATTGAGTGTAACCCTGAGCCACTAGACGTGCTTTGTTCCTTATAATTTTGCCTAGTTCGTCAGATTTATTCTTAAATATCCACTTGGTCCCAATAACATTGATATTAGAGGGCCTAGGGACCAAGAACCAAACTTCATTCTTTTCAAATTGGATCAATTCCTCTTGCATGGCGTTGATCCAATTATCATCTTTCAAGGCTTCAGACACGTTTTTGGGCTCATAATCAGCCACAAAGCAACAAGAGTTTACCTGGTGATATGCGGAATTCATGCATATTAAGCCGGCCAATTCCCAGTAATTGATTCTCTTACCTCTTGTTTTTCTTTCTGTGTTCACCCCCCCCCAATCACCTGGGAAGTTGGATGGTCTTCCTGAATCCTTGAGGATGGATCTTTGCCATTGCTCACTTGATCTCTTTCGATTTCAGAATCTGAACCAGAATCGACTACTGTTTGACCATCTGAGAGGTCAACTGACTGTTCATCCTGTCTGTCAGTTGTTCTCACAGTTTGTGTTTCTGCAGATTCGTTGGTAGTCTGTAGTCCAGATTCATCGTTAATCTGCTCGTGCTCCCAAGTGCACCCTGAAACATCATCCTCAGCAGATTTGACATTAAGATCAGTAGCATCATCAAATATAACATTTATAGATTCCATAATAGTTTTGGTTTTCAAATTATAGACTCTATAGGCTCTACTATTCTGAGAATATCCGATGAAAATGGCCTTGACACTTTTAGAGTCGAATTTGGAGAGATACTCACGGTCATTTAAAATATAGCAAATGCATCCAAAGACATGGAAATATTTGACTGTGGGTTTCTTTCCAAGTAAGATTTCATAGGGAGTCATGGTACTTCCAATTCTTAGAAAGACACGATTACCTATGTGACAAGCCGTATTAACTGCTTCTGCCCAAAACCTTTTTGACAAGTTTTTAGCACTCAACATGACTCTGGCCATTTCTTGTAATGTACGATTCTTCCTTTCAGCTACTCCATTTTGTTGAGGAGTTTTGGGGGCAGAGAACTCATGAGTAATTCCCTTCGAATCGCAAAAAGAGGAAAAAACAGAATTTTCAAATTCAGTACCATGATCAGATCTAATACTAATGGCTTTTAAACCATAGAGATTTTTCACTTTCTTGTGCCAAATTTTAAATTCTTCAATAGTATTGGATTTTTCTCTCAAAAAAATGACCCAAGTATAACGGGAGAAATCATCCACACATACAAAGCAATATTTCTTTCTAGACACGCTTTCGACTTCCATTGGACCCATTAAATCAGTGTGAATCAATTCCAAACACCTAGAAGTTCCAAAAGTTTGAACCTTTTTGTGACTTGACTTTATTTGTTTTCCCTTTTGACAAGGTCCACACACACTTAATTTTTTCAAATCCAATTTTGGCAAATCTTTAGCTGCCCCGAATTTAATCAACTCACTTATTTTTCTCTCACTGGCATGTCCAAGTTTTTGATGCCAAATTTCAAGTTCATTTGATTTTGCAGAAAAACAAAAGTCAGGTTCACCAATTTTATAGCAATTATCGGAAGATCGAATGCCTAACATAACACACATACTTTTGGAATCAAACACTTCACATTTAGACTTATCAAACCGAACAAACAAGTCATCGTCACAAAGTTGACTAATGCTGATCAGGTTTGACTTGAGACCATCAACAAGCAAAACATTTTGCAAGTTGGGCAAACCATTAACATTTAACTTACCTTTGCCGATTACCTGTCCTTTTTCACCTCCACCAAAGTTGACTTTTCCACCTTTGAATGCCTCATAGTCTTTGAGATTCTCACGAGCACCTGTCATATGGCGAGAACAGCCACTGTCGAAGTACCATCCTTCTTCCACACAACTCTTGAAGGAGGTGAGAGCCACTTTGCATTGCTGAGTATTTTTCTTTACCCGTACCTTTCTTACCTGCTGCTGCTGACTGAGCACTTGACTGGGCAACTGACTGTTAGATTGTGCCCACAGTTATCTGCTCAAGTGGCTACTGTTCTTGTCCAGTCCGAGTTCCTGTTTCAATTTAAAACAAAATGGACGAATGTGTCCAGGAACAAAACAATGATGACACACAAATCTCCTCTTGCTGTTTCTCCTATTTTTGTGAAAAGATACTTGATTATCATTCAAAATCTCTTTGTTTTTCGAGGTACCCTCACCTTCTTTAACAAACAATGGATCTCCATAGCCTATTCCTGTTCTTCCTTGGTTTCCCATGTTCAGAACCTCTTCTAATTTAGCCTTGCCTTTGTTAAGTTTCATGAGAGCATTAGTTTCTTTTTCAAGTTCCCTCTTATATTTTTCACTCTCATTGTCTTTCTTGGTAAGCATGACCTCTAACCTAGCCATGGAGTCCTTCTGAATCTCACTTTCACTCGACAACCTTTCATTCTCAGTTTTGAGTATCAAAATTTCAGAGGTGAGCTTTTTATTTACCTTCTTGAACTCATTGAGTTGTTCCATTCGCTTGGACCAATCTGCGAACAACTCAACATAGTTCTCATGTAGTTCCTCATACGAAAGGAAATCATCCTCTTCCTGCTTTGACTCATCATCTTTACCTGCACATGTGGAGTTCAAGCAAGTATATTCAGTAACTTCTTCTGTGCTGACACTTGACTTTTCATCGTCACTGTCAGATTCACTGTCATATTCACTATCACTATGACTAGCATACACACACGATTTTCTTTCAGAATTCGAAGATGAAGGAGGTGATGATTTTAAAAAAGAAGTTTCATGAATAATTAATCTCCTTCTAAGTTCCATGAAACTCATATGTTCTAGATCATAGAATTCTTTCATCACAGAAATTATCCCATCAAAACCTCTTGGGATGGATGTTAACACCTTGTTTACAAGCCTAGTATCAGAAAAAGATTCTCCTAATACTTCTAACTCATGAGCAATTTTTTCTATAGTTTCAGTAAAATCAATCACAGTTTCACTCTCCTTCATTTTTATGTTTTCAAAAAAAATGATTAACACCAAAAACCTTCTCTGTTCATAGTCAGTTGATCTGTCATCTGACTGCACAACCTCACTATCACTTTTACTGTCAGAGAGAGACGACAAAGATGAATGAAGACATGAGAGATTAGCAATCTCTTCATCATCATCTGAATCACTCAAGGTAGAAGTTAAGCTCATCCCTCTCTTTTTAAGTGTGTTAGCACACTCATTTGCATAGTGGCCGTATCCCTGACACGCCCTACACTGAACCGACTCAATCGGTTTTTTGCCTTCAAATCCCGGTTTTGTCACACCGGAGTCCTTTTTGAATGGTTCAGCCTTGGTGGAAGGAGTGAATCCTTTGTTAGGAAATCTCTGTTGTCGTTTTTTATTCAACACATTTTTAAACTTTTGAGTGATCATAGCACACTCATCTTCCTCCAGGGTTGACTCATCCATGTCTTTAGACAGTTCCACAAGATCTTTGGACACAGTTAGAGCACTGGCAAGAGCAATTGAATTTGCTTTGCTAGTCTTTTGTACTTCAAGGTTCAGTTCAAACGTAGTAAGAATACTCAGAACCTTTTCAAGACTCACTGTCCTCGTGTCACAGGTTTCTTCAATGACAGAAACCTTGATATTAAACTTTTCTGGGAGAGTCCTCAAGACTTTACTCACAAGCCTTGCATTGGAAATAGATTCTCCTAATTCAAAGGATTCATTAGAGATATCCATTAATTTTGCAGAGTAATTTTGAATAGTCTCATCTTCTCCCATCCTTAGATTCTCAAACTCAGTCATAAGTCTTCTCAGTTTAGTTTGTTAACACTATCTGACCCTTCACAGTGAAGTTGTAAAATGTCCCAAGCATTCTTAGCCACAGTATGGTTAGAGAATAACCTATACAGATTATGATCAACATGATCAGAGATTGCAGCCATTGCCTTAGCATTGAAGTTAGCAAGAGCAATCTCTTCTGCATTCCAGTCTTGCTCGGGTTTTGGAACAAAAATTTTATCTTTTTTTTCTTCATCAGATGCAGATGCTTTGCCTTTTGGATCAACCCATTCCATAGTAGGGGATGTGTATCCCACTAGAATGCTGACCCATGCCCGATGATCAATGTTCTTGATGTACATGATCATCTTAGCCTTCCAAATGGTATAGTTAGAACCATCCAGAGTAGGCGGCTTATTACGAGTATGAGAACAGTCCATACTGGCCATAACAGATCGATCTCAGTGTATCGAGACCAGGCTCTGGTGCCAATTGAAAGAAATCAGGCGGCTAGGACTGTTCTGGGAATTGACCAACTGTGTGAACAACTGTGTATTCAAACGTGCTAACAGTTGTCCAGACAGTTGTCTTAACAGTTATCAGATTTGCAGCGGAAAATAAAGAACTTAATAACAATTAAAACTTCAGCAAGAATACTTGCTGGAAAACTTTCATATATTAAAAGCGATTTGCAGAGTACAAATCAAATGAAAGAAAACAAAAGTATCAAAAGAACAAATTGATCTAAAACTCTAGATCGAATGAAAACATCCAACACCTTAGAGTTCTTCTTCACAAGAAACTCTAAGAAAACAAGACTCTCTCAAGAACTTAATGCACTCAATGTATTGCGTAGAATCAGTAGTAATCAATGAATGAGTCGGCTTGTATTTATACATGTTTGGCCGCACCCTTGCACTCCAAGAGATCCTCTTTTCCATTTGAGAGTCTTCCTAAAATAAAACACCTAAAAATATATCCACTTACCAAAGATAAGTATTAGTATGTTAGTCAAATAAATCAACCTTAAACTTACCTAAATATTTACACTAACTAACAATATAAACAAATCAGAATCACAAAGATACTTAAAGAAAAAGACGAGTATGCCCATACTCTTCACAAGAACTATTAAAACCTAAGAGTGAGTGTTGCCCCTATCTTCCGTGGTGTTGCTAAAGTGATAGACGTAGTTATTAGTTAAAATTTGTGATATGCCATCATATAATAAATCCCAAGTGTATTACAATTTTCATTTTCTCATATATCCTACAATTACTAAAAATGTTCTATTATAAGTTGAGTATTATGAGGGTATATGTTCCCATTAAAATTGCCATTGTCGGGCTCTTGTTATTACTAATGCTGAGTTTCAACAACCTACTTTTCTTTATTCTGTTTATTTCACTTATTAAAATTGTGATCCTAAGCAAGTAATATAATTTAATATGTTTAATCAATTTAAATATGCAATTAAATAACATGTTAAAATAATTTAAAACTGATGTAAGTGTTATGCATATATCTTTCTGAAATCAACATGTCTATCATTAACGTCTTGGATTGTGGAGAAGCTAGTGATATAAAATAGACATCCCTTTTCCTTTCATATTCTAAATTTTGCAATTACTCCCAACCCTCCACGGTAAATATCAACATTTTCTCTTCATCAAGAGAAATGTTGATTTTTATTTTGGAATGGACGGAGTAGATCATACGTAGGAAATATAAAGTTTTGTATGAGTATTGTATGTCCAAAAATGCCACCACGTTTTTTAAAAACAAGTATTTCCTGAGCGTCTTGTAAAATGCATTTTACCCAATAGTTTGGCTTTTTAATAGTATTAGTTAATCTTAAATCATTATAATTGTATAATTTTTATCTATAATAGATAACTATAATAATTAATTATTAATAGTTACATATATTTGTTAAAATATATAGTTAACTATTTATGATGAAATATAATAGTTACCTATAATAATTAATTACCATAGTAACTATAATAGTTAACTATAATAGTTGATTATTATATTCACTATTACTATTATAAGTATAAGTTGACTATAATAGTAACTGTTACTATTATAAGAAATATTTAACTATTATAGTAACTTTTACTATTATAAGTGCACTTTAGTGCACCAGTTGCCTGCCGGCCAAACACAAAAGTTTCTCGGTATAAGTTTTTGTTCATAATGGTACATCTAAAATTTGTTAATGAGTAAGACATAAGAAAATATGATTTTAGATGCACAAAACGGAATGTTCTAAGGTCAAATGCCATTTGATTTTCTAATAAATGTCCCTTGATTGTTCGCCGTGACTATGAACCTGGACTCATTTTTCCCGATGCACCGATAAGACAATGAACACCGCCGAGTACCTGAATGTGGGGTTTTAGGTAATTTTTTGGGAATAGACCTATTAAAAGGGTTCATCGAGGGTGCGAGATTGAGGTGTCCACATAGGATGACGAAATCCAAAAGATTTCCTTAATTTGAACAATAATACTACCATGATCAAATCAACAAGATTTCCCTAATTTACAACAATGCTACCATGATGAAATCTAAAAGATATCCTTAATTTACAAAAAGCACTAGACATTTTTTTTATCATACTCATTCGTAAGAGTGTGTTTTGGAGGAAACTAGTTCCTCCATAAGTTATAAAAAGCCATGTTTTTAACCCTTGAACCCCAAACCTAAAACCCTAAACTCTAAAACTTAAACCCTAAACCCTAACCTTAAACCCTATAAAAACAGGATTTTTTATAACTTATGGAGAAACTAGTTTCCCCCAAAATTTTCTCCATTCGTAATATTGATAAATTTGAAAATGGAATATGCGCTATCAGATAGTAGAGAGTTAAGAGAGTACTGCCTTAAACATAATATGTTAAATTGAATTGTGCTAATATTGTGTAAGTAATTAGTATAATATGTAGATATTATGTACATATTTATTAATCTTACATTTCAAAAGATAGAAAGCATTACTGTAATATATAACCTTGACACACCCCCAATGGATTTTTAGCCCACACAAATATACCTTTAGATATAGCTAATCAAACATCCTTTCTTTTGTCACATCTATAAATGTTCAAGGCATCTCATTTTCATTGAATCACGTTTATTTGAACTCTAGAAATCCTCCCTTTCTCTCATAGCACCATTAAGATCATGGCAAAATTTGTTAAGTCGGCAGTGATAATGTTTGTTTTTATGGTGACATTATTGTTCTTACAGTTACCGAGTTTTATACACGCAACACCTTTGGCGACTAGTGATGCCACAACAATCCAGGCAGCACTTCTGAAAACTAGTGATTTCAGAAAAATTGTTGGCAAGTCCGGTGGCTTCTATGCAAGAACTATTAAAACTTAAGAGTGAGTTCTTGCCCCTATCTTCCGTGGTGTTGCTAAAGTGATAGACGTAGTTACAAGATAAAATTTGTGATATGCTATCATATAATAAAGCCCAAATGTATTACAATTTTCATTTTCTCATATATCCTACAATTACTGAAAATGTTCTATTATAAGTTGAGTATTATGAGGGTATATGTTGCCATTAAAATTGCCATTGTCGGGCTTTTGTTATTACTAATGCTGAGTTTCAATAACCTACTTATCTATATTCTGTTTGTTTCACTTATTAAAATTATGATCCTAATCAAGTAATATAATTTATTATGTTTAATCAATTTAAATATGCAATTAAATAACATGTTAAAAGAATTAAAAACTGATGTAAGTGTTATGACATATATCTTTCTGAAATTAACATGTCTATCCTTAACGTCTTGGATTGAGGAGAAGCAAGTGATATAAAAAATGTACATCCCTTTTGCTTTCATATTCTAAATTTTGCAATTATTCCCAACACTCCACGGTAAATATCAATATTTTTTCTTCATCAAGAGAAATGTTGATTTTTATTTTGGAATGGACGGAGTAGATCATACGTAGGAAATATAAAGTTTTGTATCAATATTGTATGTCCAAAAATGTCACCACGGTTTTTAAATGCAAGTATTTCCTGGGCGTCTTGTAAAATGCATTTTTCCCAATATTTTGGATTTTTAATAGTATTAGTTAATCTTAAATCATTATAATTGTATAATTTTTTATCTATAATAGATAACTATAATAATTAATTATTAATAGTTACATATATTTGTTAAAATATATAGTTAACTATTTATGGTGAAATATAATAGTTAACTATAATAATTAACTACCATAGTAACTAAAATAGTTAACTATAATAGTTGATTATTATATTCACTATTACTATTATAAGTATAAGTTGACTATAATAGTAACTAATATAGTAACTGTTACTATTATAAGTAACAGTTAACTATTATAGTAACTATTACTAATATAAGCGCGCTTTAGTGCACCAGGGCCATACACAAAAGTTTCTGGATATAATTTTTTGTTCGTAATGGTACATCTAAAATTTGTTAATGAGTAAGACATAAGAAAATATGATTTTAGATGCACAAAAAGGAATTTTCTAAGGTCAAAGGCCATTTGTTTTTCTAATAAATGTCCCTAGATTGTTCGCGGTGACTATGATCCTGGACTAATTTTTCCCAATGCACCGATAAGACAATGAACACCGCCGAGTACCTAAATGTGGGGTTTTAGGTCATTTTTTTGGAATATACCTATTAAAAGGGTTCATCGAGGGTGCGAGATTGGGGTGTCCACTTAGGATGACGAAATCCAAAAGATTTCCTTAATTTGAAACAATAATACTACCATGATCAAATCCACAAGATTTCCCTAATTTACAACAATGCTAGCATGATGAAATCTAAAAGATATCGTTAATTTACAAAAAACACTAGACATTTTTTTTAATCATACTAATTCGTAATATTGATAAATTTGAAAATGGAATATGCGCTGTTAGATAGTAGAGAGTTAAGAGAGTATTGCCTTAAATATAATATGTTCAATTGAATTGTGCTTATATTGTGTAAATAATTAGTATAATATGTAGATATTATGTACATATTTATTAATCTTACATTTCAAAAGATAGAAAGGCATTACTGTAATATATAACCTTGATACAACCCCAATTAATGGATTTTTAGTCCACACAAATATACCTTTAGATATAGCTAATCAAACATCCTTTCTTTTGTCACATCTATAAATGTTCAAGGCATCTCATTTTCATTGAATCACGTTTATTTGAACTCTAGAAATCCTCCCTTTCTCTCATAGCACCATTAAGATCATGGCAAAATTTGTTAAGTCGGAGGTGATAATGTTTGTTTTTATGGTGACATTATTGTTCTTACAGTTACCGAGTTTTATAGACGCAACACCTTTGGCGACTAGTGATGCCACAACAATCCAGGCAGCACTTGTGAAAACTAGTGATTTCAAAAAATTGTTGGCATGTCCGGTGGCTTCTATGCAAGAACTATTAAAACCTAAGAGTGAGTGTGTTGGTCCCAAAGGGCAACAAGAGGGGGGTGAATAGCTGTTTTGAAATTCTTTTCGAACCCTTGATAAACTCAATTGTAAATGCGCACTTAATCAAATAAGGGTTATGAAATGCACCTAACTGAGTGAGTGAAATGCACAGTGGAATTTAGTTAAGTAAATAGGCGCAAATAATGATAAAGGGGGCGCACACACACTCTAAGTATTTTGGCTCAAAGTGAGTGAAAGATGAAACTAAGGCAAATGTGAAACAAATACAACACAATTCAATCCAATCAATCTACAATGATTAAACAACCAAATAGTGAGATAAGATATAAACGTGAAAGTAAATGACAAGAAATAAATATGCACTATTTGGAGAGGTTCGATCGGGAAATGATCTACGTCCTCTACCAAGATGGTTAGTCTTGGATTTCTAAAGGAGATCTTATAATATGAGAGAGTATTACAAATTACAACTTTTGAGCTCAATACTAACTCAAGATCTATTATCTATGAAAGAACAAATCTTAGACAAAACCGGTGTATCTCTTAAAGAAAGATCTAAATAATCAAACTTAAAGAGGTGCGTGTGTGTTCTTAGTTTCAAGGCTCTTTAGATCTATGAGATTGAGAGCACAGTAAAACTAAAGTGTTTTTGCTTGAGGATCTGGGCTAATTATGAAGGTATGATGGTATTCTTGAGAATTCTGGGAAATCAATGAGCAATCTTGTTAGTACCCGACCTGAAAATGAGTTTATTAGGACTTTCCCAAAAATACAAGGACTTTATAAGAATTAGAAACCTTGCAAAGACTTGTCCCGGATTCCCGAAATACCTCATTTATGACAAAATCTATCAAAATAGGTAATAAATGGTTTCCTTAAAACCATGCAGAAACCCTAGCTTGAAAATCACATCAGCCTGCATCCTTGGCCACGCGGCCAACCTTGCTGCGCGCCGACCTTGGCCACGCGGCCACTCTTATCACCGGCTTAAGTAATAGCCAGGCGGCCAACCTTGCTCCGGATGATCTCAGCCGTCAGATCTTCCCCTCAGTTTACTATATAAACCAATCTCGGCCTATTGGTTTAGGACCCCGATTTTGAGAGCTTTAAGTCCGAATTTTGGAGTTCTTAAACACAATTTTCTCCCTAATTAAGCATTCAAACACTCAAGGAGATCAAAGGTTTATTTCTTGCCAACATAGGTAAGTTTTATAACTTTTTCTTCATGTTCTTGCATCATTTTTAATATAGATCTTTTATATTCATGTTCTTGCATGTTTATTCATAGTTTCTTCATATGTTTTGCATGCTCATTCATATGTTCATAATATGTTCTTCGCATGTTCTTCGTGTTTATAGATTAAAACCTTGTTTATGCTATATTTAGGGTTGCGATCTTCATAATAACATGTTATTTCATAGCCGATGATGATCGAGGGTTCATCGACCCGAGGATGATCTAGGAACTACTTCTAAACCCTAATCTTTAGGTAATTCCCCCCTCATTATGCATGATCCCGATTCTTCTGCCTATTCTAATTCTCTGCGAACTACGCTGACCTGAGCTTCTCACATTGAGAGGAACGTAGGCAATCTTCGGATCCGGTCTAAATCACTAACACACTACTAACACATTCATCATGATAGAAAGACCGATCATTCGGGCAATAGGAGTGATAACGTAAATATTCTTCTCTTGTTGTAATTTGACCCCCGAACCCATTAACATGATTTTTCTCAATGTTTTGGCTATAATTAAAACAGCGTGGCGACTCTCATAATTTTAATGTTGCTATGAATATCCTAAATTCAAACACACGTATTCACAGTGGCGACTCTGCTGGGGACTACTTTGAAACTTTTTCAAACTTAGTGCGTCTAACTTTCGTCACATCATGATGCTTGCCATGGTTACACATGCACGCACCTGCCATGTTTACACATGCACGCACCTGCCATGTTTACACATGCACGCACCTGCCATGTTTACACATGCACACTTGCCATGTTTTCAGGTGCCCCCTACAGTTAAGCCATGTTTACACATGCACCCGCGCACTCCGCCATGTTAATGCTTGCACCTTGCACCTTGTACCATGTACCCTTGTTATCTTCGCTTTAGTATTAGGGTCAAACAAAACTCTGCTATGCTCCCTTGTACATTATTCTCTCTCTCTCTCTCTCTCTCTCTCTTTTTCTCTCTCTCTCCTGCATTGCATTGCATCATTCAAGCATTCAAAAACTTCTCTCTTTTCTCCCTAAAAAGAATTAGTTTCTTGCCACACACTACCACTAGTCTGTGTCAGTACTGCACAGGTCCTCATTACCCGGAGTATTCGATGTGCAGGAATTTGTGCGCTACTGTCGCACTCTTTTCGAGTCACTCGTCTACTCCACTCACCGTGTACGTTCCACGAGCGGTGGGAACCTTTATCCTACCCGTGTCAACCCACACATAGAGATTAGGACACTCCTTGGACCAACCATTTAGGATGTAAATAAATGCAAAACTTTTCGTTAAATAAAATGTGCATTGCATCTAGGCGACCTCTAAGGTCCATCGCTCACCCCTTGGGCCATCTATCAAAATTCCTCATCTTGGCCTATCTAGGTTACCTACCCATCATTGCGATCCATTTGGGTCTACCCTTCATCTCGACCCGCTTTGGTCAAAGTCCCACCATCCTTTGGCCTCTTAGGACAACTTTATCTACCTTTGACCTCCTAGGTCAACCTTTGACCGCCTAGGTCAACCTTCCCAACCTTTAACCTCCTAGGTCAACCTTATCTACCTTTGACCTCCTAGGTCAACCTTTGACCCCTTAGGTCAACCTTATCCGCCTTTCACCTCTTAGGTCTACCCTTGACCGCCTAGGTCAACTTTATCCGCCTCCGACCTCTTAGGTCAACCCTTGACCTCCTAGGTCAACCTTATCACCTCAGACCCCTTAGGTCAACCCTTGACCTGCTAGGTCAACCTTATCACCTCCGATCTCTTAAGCCAACCCTTGACCTCTTAGGTCAACCTTTGACCCCCTCGGTCAACATTATCACCCGTTGACCTCTTAGGTCAACCTTTGACCTCCTAGGTCAACCCAATCACCTTTGACCTCTTAGGTCAAACTTGGACTCCTAGGTCAACCTTACCTGTTTTCGACCTCTTAGGTCAATCTTTGATTCCATAGGTGAACCCAATTACCTTTGGTCTTAACCCGCTTAGGTCGAACCGTCATCTTGACCCACCTAGGTCATTATTTGACCCACCGTAGTCCAGACCAACCTAGGTCAACCCGTTTAGGTCCAACTTATCTGTCTTAGGTTAAAACTACCCCTTCACCTTTGACCCGTCAAGATCAACCCGTGACCCGCTTAGGTCGACTTACCTATCTTGGATCCATCTAGGTCAATCTCCAACCTCCCTTGGTCAACCAACCCGAATAGGTTAGCCCACTCGCTTTTGACCCGCCTAGGTCAAACCATGTCTATCCCGCTTAGATCATTCCATAGGCAACCCGCTACAACCCGCTATCTTGATCCATTCAACATATAGGTCAATCCAACCCTTTCCCAATTAGGTTGACCTATCCTTTACCCATCTAGGCCAACCCACCATCATCGATGCGATCTTCCTTGACCCACCTCTCGGCTTATTTAGATCAAACCTTAAGTCAAACCTTGCCCGACTCCTATAGGTCTTCCTCACCCATGCTTGACCAAGGACCGAGTCATCTCCCTCCTCTTGACCCCTATGGTCACCTCTCACCTCTTTTTAAAAGTCTAACTTGACTTAAACTACGGCGACCTGAGCCTCTTATTGTGTGGGACCTCTCCCTCATGGTAAGGGGAACGTAGGCAACTTCGGCCCGGTCAAACTTTCAAATTCTTGTCAAAAATGCATTTTAAAGTGTGGAGACCGACTCTTTTCCAAAAGTGATTTTATAACGATGCCTTGTCATTAATTATAAATCTAAGCTCAATTCAAAGGCATAATTCCCCCACAACTATTGTAGATCCTGCATCATGTCTGTTGAAAGGAACATCGAAGTTGCAAATGAAGCTATTACCCAAGGTCTCGAGACAACTCTCCACACGAATTCTGATCCCAATGAGCAAGCGCTCCATTTCAAGACCATCCTCAACGAGCAAGCAACCCTCTTCCGGACCGCTCTCGACGAACAAGAAGCCTACTTTGAGACTGTCCTCCTCAAGCAAGTCGACCGCTTTCAAAAAGAGATGTGCAAGGCTCTAAAGGACACCGAGAAGCGCCTTCACTCTGATATTTATTGCATTTATGATTACCTCGGCCGAGTTCTCCCTCTTGCTCAATTTCAACACCCATACGCTCCTCAAATGTATGGGCCATCACAGATTTCCCCCGTTGGGATGCCTCCTAAGACTACTCATCAACGACAAGTACCGGTACCTAAACCACCCTCAAAGACAGTTCGGAAGGACGAATGCGAGTACAATGACTTGGGTATGCCGTTAGCCAAACTCTTCAAAAGTCTAGTTCAAGCCGGAAAGTTGTCTCCTTTGTTCAACTATGAACCAAGTAAGGTGAAGCAAGGCTTGGATCCCTCCAAACACTGCCAATACCACCAGTACATTGGGCATGACACCGAAGATTGCCTCCAATTGAGGAGAAAGATTCAAAGCCTCATTGACAGCGGAGCCATCACCCGCCAACGGAATACATGGGCAAAAGAGAAAATTGGGGCTACCTCCTTTAAATAAAAGAAAAGAAAAGGGTCATTCAGTCTTCGTAGGTTCTAGAGTGTCCTTAGTCAAAAGTCCACCTTGGACGATTTTTGTTTCTTTAAGTAAAAGTCCACCCCGGACTAGTCAGTTTAAATCTTTTAGTTCCAATAAAAGGGTCTTTATTTCTTTTCTTTTCTCTCTAGACTTGAGACATAAGCTTGCATATATCAATTTCATGAAAATTGTATTATTCACCATTTTCGCTTGATTGCTATATCATTATATGATGAATTAGTCTTAATCTTACTCATTAATGACGACTCATTAAAAGGTAAATGGACCCACAAACCATTCACATAACTAAGTAAAAGATTAATCTTAAAATAACAAATGCTTCGATCAATTGGGATGAACGAATCACTTTCTCTTCTCTCTACATTCTACCCCCATACACTCTCTCTATACACTCACCCCTTGTACACACTTCATGTACACTCTCTATATACACCTTCTCCCATACACTATCCTCATACGCTTTTCATCCCACCATTAGACCCCTTTTTATAAGGTCGTGACAAAGAAATGGACTGCGGTTGCTCATCATCAAATAGACATCCATGCTGCCACAATTTAAAGGGTTGGTTTGTTCCCTTCATGAGTACTACATGCTGTTACACTAGGGTTGTCCGTATTCCATCTCAAATGTAAGACAAGTGCACGAAGTCATTCATGCCATTAATTGGTGCACGTGATAATCCAATGGAGCTCTACCGGTGAAAATCAAGGGGCTAGGATGCCCGCCGCCAGTAAAAGGCCGCTTGAACTATAAGGAAGCTACCTCGCAATCGAGAGAGGCGAAAGCAAACTAGGGGCTTGTCTTGCCCAATGTTTCATGTACAAATATAAAAAAAAAAAAAAAAATATGGCTCGCTAGGTTGAAACCCAAAAGGGAGACCTAGGCAAAAGTTAGAGCATTGCACAACAGAAGAAAAAAAAAGGAAAATAGAAGGGGCTATCACCATGGAAAAGTAAAAGTCCCATTTTCTTTTCACCTCAAATGTTCTATTTTCCTTTCTTTCCTTACAAAGTAGATAAACGGCAGCAACCCATGACAACTACGATGGAGCAATCCACTGCAACAACAACAAAGGAGTAATCCACCGCAATGAGCTACAAAGAACAACTCACCTCAAACGAACCTCACACCCCTAAACTCAAAACCCAACTTCATCGTCAACCGGGCAACCACTCAAAGCCAAACATAACCTACCTTGGGCCAACTTTCTTTCTTTTCTTTCCTCCCACACATACCCACTGAAACCCGACACCATCGTCAAGCGGGTCATTCCCGAACTACGCGGACCTGAGCTCCTCACCTTGAGGAGAACTTAGGCAACCTCCCGGTTCGGTCCAAAATATACACAACCCGCCTCGAGCCAATTTTCTTTCTCTTCTCTCTTCCCCCATATTTCTACTCCTGACTTCTTCACTCACAATTGATCAAAATATTTATTAATTTGAGGATACTTGTTTACCAATTAACCATAACTCATTAACTAATCAACGAGGTCCATTCTCGAGCAATCAAATGAGAATCTTGAATAAAACAATTTTCAAATGTCTCAACAAGTCTTCTGTTCTACAATCTAGGAAAGAGCTAAACACTTACTTTCTGTCAAGCAGGGGCTTCCTTCCTTTTATATACAATCAATTGTCCAAAGAGTCAAAATGCGAGTACTATCTCTCTCTCCCTCTCACTATCACCAAAATGCCCCCGCATGTTTAAACAATTATTTTTTCCTTTTTTGAGTCGACTGAATGATTTTCAAAAAAAAAAAAAAAAAAAAAAAAGATGGCGCAAAAGAGATGCCCGCTAGATTGAAAACCCGAAAGGGTGGTCTAGGCAGAAAAAATGGTGCGTCTTAAAGGAGGTAGGATACCCCGCTCTACACCCTTATCGAACTGGGGCTTCCCCAACAGAATGGGTCGACTATGTGTTTTCTCGGAGAATACCGAGGTCCCAACAAGAATATACTTAGAAGAAGGGCATCCCTCGTCATCAAGCTTGACGTAGAAGTTTCTCAAAGGAGGGAGGGTACCCGCTCACCAAATTAGATAATCCCCAATGGAATGGGTCGACTATGTGGTTTCCCAGAGAATACCGAGTCGTCAACAAGGATACACTTAGAAGAAGGGCACCCCTCATCGTCAAACTCGGCACGCGACGACCTATTTGGATTGATTAGAATCATAATTAATTATAAGGCATCTGTATAAGATCATAACACTTTCATAAAGTTTTCTCCTCCCCGACACTTTGTTTATAAACCCGCACTCTCGGTCTCCACAAAATTGTAAAAACATCTTCGGTCCGTCCGGGACCCATCTATGTGATTCCCAGAGTTGACTCGGTCCTTTACCCTATCTCCTACACTTTAGGGAACCTTTAGGACTAAACCCTCAACTCTCTAGGTCCCAAGCCTACCCGGTCAGTCTTACCTAGGTTACACCATAACTCCTTAGGTCCCGAACCTACCCGGTGAGTCTTACCTAGATTACATCATAACCCCTTAGTTCGACCTTCCGCAAGTTTGTAGCATGACCCCTTAGGCCTTAAACCGGTTCTACCCAGACCTTCAAACCTTAAACCGGTTAGCCAAAGACAAGTCCTTAGGATGAACCATTAGGTCCCGAACCTACCGGTCCCAAGCCTACCCGATCTCCTAGATCTCAAACCTACCAACACATACTCGTCCTTACCCTATCTAGGCCATAGCTCTCATATCCTCCTAGGTCCAGCCTTTTAGATCTACCCAGTCTAACCTGTTGAACGATCCCTTAGATCCCAAGTCCATGCAAGACTGCCAAACACCTACCTTATAGGTCTCTAGCATATCCGATTCACACCTTAGGTCTCAACTCCTAAACCCTTTAGATCACAAAACTGTCTACCCTCTAAGTCTATAACCTTAGAGCTCGTTCCTTAGAACTCTTTAGTTCCCAAGCCTTCTTGGTCTGACCAACTAAATCTATGTTATCCATACTTCTTGGGTCTAAACCCCTCTACAAACCTAGTGTCACCCATTAGCCGCGAGAGACTACCTAGCCTGACCTTCACCCCTTAGGTCTCCAACCTACTTAATCCAAGTCGAGTCCAAACCTCGAACCTACACGAGCCTCTCCTCAAACTCCATGGATCTCAAACATCGCTCCCCCAACGAGCCTAAACCTCGAACCTGCTCAAGCACATAGGATCTCTTGCGTACCGCGCCATGCCATAGACCCGTCCGGTCAGAACTCGTGCGCTTAACACCTTTGGGGTCCCATCCCTAGCCTACCTTCACAATCGCCGAACGAGCTTGGTCACGCGCAATGACCTCTAAGACAAACTTAGGTCCTAAGCATACCCAATCCAACTTAGGCACCTATTGTACTCGAGCAAAAGTCTTGGACACCCAATCCCTTTACCTAAAGCACCAACATGGTCACATGTCCAGACCCATTTCTCGCACATGGCTCCCACCTAGCACACCTTAGAGCCCAAACCCGACATGCGTATTAGGTACTAGGATCATCCAATCCCAATCCATTGCTCCTTGGCCGACCTCAAGCCTGCTTGGTCCTAATCCATAATGCGGTTTCTCTAGGACAAAAGATTTACCCGCTTGAAAGCCTTATGTCCCAACGCTACCCTGCCTAGCCTTCGATCTCCTAGATCTCACGCCTACCATTCCATTAGGCCCCGGTCTCCTTAACACATGTCTGAGTCTTACCCTAGCTAAACCCTAGAACTTTAGCCTAGGTCTAATCTATCGAGCCTATCCAGCCACGAGGTATCAAGCTTATTTGCCCCAAACCGCAACACTCTTAGACCTCAAACTTGCTCGGTCTAAACCAAGACAAACCTTCAAATGCTTTTGGTCTCCAAACCCTAGCCTTAAACCTAGGTAAACACATTCTCTAAACCCTAGCCTCAAGCCTAGGTAGTCATATCATTCTCTCTGAACCCTAGCCTCAAGCCTAGGTAGTCATATCATTCTCTCTGAACCCTAGCCTCAAGCCTAAGTAATTACATCCTTTCAAACCCTAGCCTAAAGCCTAGGAAGTTACATCATTTTTAAACCCTAGCCTTGATCCTAGGTAGCTACATCCTTCCTAAACCCTAGCCTTGATCCTAGGTAGTCATATATCCTCTCTAAACCCTAGCCTCAAGCCTAGGTAGTCATATCATTCTCTCTGAACCCTAGCCTCAAGCCTAAGTAATTACATCCTTTCAAACCCTAGCCTAAAGCCTAGGAAGTTACATCCTTTTTAAACCCTAGCCTTGGTTCTAGGTAGCTACATCCTTCCTAAACCCTAGCCTTGATCCTAGGTAGTCACATATCATCTCTAAACCCTAGCCTTAAGCCTAGGAAACCACAACATCCCCTTTAACCCTAGCCCAAATTCTAGGGAATTTCCAAAGCCCCGTATGCAACATCATTTCCAAATTCCCGAAACCCTAGTCTCGAAACCTAGGAAATTTAAAATCTCAATTCCCCGTCTTATTGAACCCGAGTCCTAAACCTAGGATACAATGCCCTGTCCAAAACTTAATCAACCCTAGCCTCAAGCCTAGGAAGCCGCATTCGCTCTAAACCCTAGCCTCGAGCCTAGGTAGTCGCATTCGCTCCAAACCCTAGCCTCAAGCTTAGGTAGTCGCACTCTTTCTAAACCTTAGCCGCCGGGCCTAGGAGACTATATCCTCATTAAACCCTAGTCCTAGACTTAGGAAATTCCTTCACCTTAGTCTCAAAATATAGGAAGTTTACAGTCCTTAGCCTTAAAACCTAGCCTAAAGCCTAGGTTACCACGAAAATTTCCAAGCCATAGTCACCAATCCCAGAAAATGGTGAACCCTAACACCAAGCTTAGTGGACCTGTCACAAAAGTAATCCCTCTTCCCAACGGTCCATGGTCTCAAGCCTAGGAAGTCACAACCCTTTCAACTCCCAGCCTTAGGTCTAAAGCCAACGCCTTTGTAACCTCTGAACCTACCACAACTCCAAGCCCTAGCCTCGAAGCCTAGGATATTTCTAAACCCTAGTCCCAAACCTAGGAGAGTCATGGGCCTTAAACACCAGTTCGAAACCCTAACATCTAGGAAGTTCCCAAACCTCAACCTCTCCAAACCCTAGCCCCAAGCCTAGGAATCTGCATTCTCTACAAACCCTAGTCTCAATCCTAGGAAGCACTATCCTCTTTAACCCTAGCCCAAGTTCTAGGGAATTTCCAAAGCCCTGTGTGCAACATCCTTTCCAAATTCCCGAAACCCTAGTCTCGAAACCTAGGAAATTTATAATCTCAATCCCCCGCTAGTCTTATGCCTAGGATACAATAACCTTTCCATATTCTCTCCGAACCCTAGCCTCGAGCCTAGGTAGTCGCATTCTCTCCAAACCCTAGCCCGTAAGCCTACATTGTATCCAAGACACAATCTCAAGTCTAAACAACCATAACACCTTTTGCATCCTTATCTCAAGGCTAAGAGGCTACCCATCCCCTTTCCTTAAAAGCCTTAGGTCCTACCCTAAGCAACCAAGCAAAATGTCCCTTACCTTCATCTTAATGGTTCATAGCCTCATATTATGTATTCCTCCTAATTTAGAGTAAGCGGATCCCAAACATTACGCTTTCCGTGGTCGTCCTTTGCTCACCAAAGAGTCCTTTACCTTGGCGACTCCCCGAGAGTCCATCACCTTTGCGATTCCCCAAGAGTCCATCACTTCTGCGATTCCCTGAGAGTCTATCACCTTCATGACTCCTTGAGAGTTCATCCCGTTTGCGACTTAATAACGATCCATCATCTTTGCCTCCGCATGTAAAATCCCATTTTTACCCTTAACCTGTTTCATCCATTGTAGGTGCCCTTAAACGCTATTTTGACTGATATTCATTACCTTTGGGTACGGGATGCCTCTTAAAATTTCCATTCTTCACCGAATATTTGCTTAGGATTCGTATGGTTGCAGAGACATCAGCGCCTCTATGACATACGCATTCTAGATCGATCGCGATTGGCAGAAGCCTCGGCGTTTCTGTTTGCGGGAGATCCAGCATCTATTATTTTAGCATTTCCTAATATTTGCTTAGGATTCGTATGGTTGCAGAGACCTCGGCGCCTCTATGACATACGCATCCTAGATCGATCGCAATTGGCAGAAGCCTCGGCGTTTCTGTCTGTGAGAGATCCAGCATCTATTATTTTAGCATTTCCTAATATTTGCTTAGGATTCGTATGGTTGCAGAGACCTCGGCGCCTCTATGACATACGCATCCTAGATCGATCGCGATTGGGAGAAGCCTCGGCGTTTCTGTTTGCGAGAGATCCAGCATCTATTATTTTAGCATTTCCTAATATTTGCTTAGGATTCGTATGGTTGTAGAGACTTCGGCGCCTCTATGACATACGTATCCTAGATCGATCGTGATTGGAAGAAGCCTCGGCGTTTCTGTTTGCGAGAGATCCAGCATCTATTATTTTAGCGCGGTCGGCAGAAACCCGGGCGTTTCTGCTTGCATTTAAAATTTCCTAATATTTGCTTAGGATTCGTATGGGTGCAGAGACTTCGGCGCCTCTATGACATACGCATCCAAGATCGATCGTGGTTTCCAGAAGCCTCGGCGTTTCTGTTGCGAGAGATCCAGCATCCATTATTTTAGCGCGATCGGCAGAAACCCGGGCGTTTCTGTTTGCGTTTACCTCAGCATTTATTACTCCACCTCGGAATTATTTAGACAACGTAGTCTTTATTGTCCCATTATCCCTCTTGCTTCAAATAACTTCATTTCCTAACGAATGTTCGTTCTTCATACAGGATAGTGCCCGTAGGTTTATTATCCCTAGCAGAAGTCTGATAGCTCATTTTTCCCTAATCGCTTCGAACTACGACCGGCTTGATTCCTCCGAGGATACGTAGGAAACCTGAAAAGGTTCAGCCATCTGATCGACGTGGTCATCTATCATCCCCAGCAGGTGAATTTTCCCCAGCAGAAAGCGTTGCTCCCCATCAGAGGACAATCATCCTCAATTTCCCCATCAGATTCGAACTACGACCGGCTTGATTCCTCCGAGGATACGTAGGAAACCTGAAAAGGTTCAGCCATCTGATCGACGTGGTCATCTATCATCCCCAGCAGGTGCATTTTCCCCAGCAGAAAGCGTTGCTCCCCATCAGAGGACAATCATCCTCAATTTCCCCATCAGATTTGAACTACGTTTGGCTTGATTCCCCCGCGGATACGTAGGTCGCCTGCCAAGGTTCAGCCGTTCCCTTACCTTTCATCTGTTTTGAAACTCATGTTTCAGAACGGTTCCTTCTTTTATCGTCGACCCCACATTGCCTTGCAAGAAGCGTCGCCGAGGGGCTACTGTTAGTACCCGACCTGAAAATGAGTTTATTAGGACTTTCCCAAAAATACAAAGACTTTATAGGAATTAGAAACCTTGCAAAGACTTGTCCCGGATTCCTGAAATACCTCATTTATGACAAAATCTATCAAAATAGGTAATAAATGGTTTCCTTAAAACCATGCAGAAACCCTAGCTTGAAAATCACGTCAGCCTGCATCCTTGGCCACGCGGCCAACCTTGCTGCGCGCCAACCTTGGCCATGCGGCCACTCTTGTCACCGGCTTAAGTAATATCCAGGCGGCCAACCTTGCTCCGGATGATCTCAGCCGTCAGATCTTCCCCTCAGTTTACTATATAAACCAATCTCAGCCTATTAGTTTAGGACCCCGATTTTGAGAGATTTAAGTCCGAATTTTGGAGTTCTTAAACACAATTTTCTCCTTAATTAAGCATTCAAACACTCAAGGAGATCAAAGGTTTATTTCTTGCCAACATAGGTAAGTTTTCTAACTTTTTCTTCATGTTCTTGCATCATTTTTAATATAGATCTTTTATATTCATGTTCTTGCATGTTTATTCATAGTTTCTTCATATGTTTTGCATGCTCATTCATATGTTCATAATATGTTCTTCGCATGTTCTTCGTGTTCATAGATTAAAACCTTGTTTATGCTATATTTAGGGTTGCGATCTTTATAATAACATGTTATTTCATAGCCGATGATGATCGAGGGTTCATCGACCCGAGGATGATCTAAGAACTACTTCTAAACCCTAATATTTAGGTAATTCCCCCCTCATTATGCATGATCCCGATTCTTCTGCCTATTCTAATTCTCTGCGAACTATGCTGACCTGAGCTTCTCACATTGAAAGGAACGTAGGCAATCTTCGGATCCGGTCTAAATCACTAACACACTACTAACACATTCATCATGATAGAAAGACCGATCATTCGGGCAATAGGAGTGATAACGTAAATATTCTTCTCTTGTTGTAATTTGACCCCCAAACCCATTAACATGCTTTTTCTCAATGTTTTGGCTATAATTAAAACGGCGTGGCGACTCTCATAATTTTAATGTTGCTATGAATATCCTAAATTCAAACACACGTATTCACAAATCTTCAAATCTTCAACAAATGCATGAGAGAGAAATTCTGAATAGCTTAGCAACTTCAAATGGTTGAAGTTATGGGGTATTTATAGGTGAGTTCCAAAAACTATCCATTGGAAATCCCTTGTGGATAAGATCAAGGACAAATGTGCTGGAGCTCATTGAGTGGAACATGTGTCCTTTTATAGCCGTTAGAAACATAACAGAAATATGATCGTTGTCGACAGGTGTCCTCAAATTAAGGTGCATACGCGTTATTTATCCACCTTTGGATCTTTAGCATGGTTTGAATTTCTTCAAGTCTTCATGTCTTCTATAAATCACTAAGTGTTAAATTACTTCACTGAGGCGCGTTGAGCCAATTGGGCGCATAACTTAGCGCGCGCTAGATAGACGCATAGGCGCAATGCTTTGAGGTGCGTGGCTTGACTTAACATCAAAAATATTTCTAACAACTTACAATCAAATGAAACTAAGGGTTGGGAGCGCGCTGGGGAGTCTTCCTTCAATCCTTCTTCTATTTCGCTCACAGAACGAGCGATTTGTTTTGTAAGTTGAGTAGACCTATAGACTGCAGAGAATGTATCAAAAACTCCATCTCTGATGTCGTGCAAGTGACCAACATTTATTGATTGGTACTCATCAATGGAGCGCTGAGTGATGGCCTACTACTGAGAAAAGTTTCCTGCTACCACTTGAAGGTTTGCTTCAACTGTAGTTTGAGCGGAGAGAATATCTGCAGAAACTCGCTCAGTACGCCTGTCTGCGCTGGAATGCGCTGCATTGAAATGAGTTACAATCAACTCCTTTAAAACATTTAACTTTGAAATTAAGGAGCAAAAGTTAACAGGCGCGCCAGAGTCTACGCTGGTAGTAGGCGCTGAAGCCATATGCGCCTTGGGTAATGATGCGCCATAAGTTGTTGATCCAAAGTTCTCAAGTTCATCCTTGACCTCCTTGAGTTTCTCCATCACACTCAGTAATTTATCACTATCCCCAGTCACTAACTCAAGCAATTGCTTTATATTAGATGCTACACTAGCCTCCATTTGTTTTATAGCATCGATGAAATCTTGACCATCTGTCAGTTTGATGCCTCCTTCAATTCTTTCATGCAGAGAAATGAGGGTGCCTTTTGATCTATATCATCGTTCCATTGCTGAGGAGTGAGAAAGTGTTTGTCCCTGATGTCACATCCAATGCGCGTTATCTCCCCCTTAATGGCAGCAATCTCATCTGCATGACTCGCGAGCATAGAAGTATGAAGCTCAAACTAAGATTCAATGCGCGTTTGACCTTGCTGGAGTTGTTAAAGCAGAGAGAGAACTAGGCTCATATCAGCAGTTGGAGGAGTAGGCGCAAGAGTGGATTGAGGCGCAAGAGGAGAAGGGCGCCTGACTGGTGAAGGAATAGAAGTGCGTCGAGGAGATGGAAGATATTCATCACTAGAATCATCATGAGTTGCCTTAGTGGGACGAGGAGGCGCAGAAGCCGGGGGCGCAGGAGTGGATTTGCGCCTCTTGAACGGTTCTGGCTCCCCCTATGTTAACAAGAATGAATTTTTGTTTGATAATAAAACCGGCTCAAACTTTTATTTATATGAGAAGAAGGAAAACTTAATGCACACTTTAGAGGACAATGTGAGTCTTTTTTTTTCTTTTTGTAAAGAGAGAGAAAGGGAGGTTGCCCTAGTCTTCCATGCTGTTGTAGTCTCCCATGTCATTGTAGTCTTCCATGTCATTGCAGTTTTCAATGTCGTTGCTTGAACTGCTCGGGATGTCTTTGGTTTCATAGCTTATCTCATAGGAGTCCTCGGTTACTTCGCGGAGAAAATTGTCGATTCTAATCCCCCGTATCATACATGTGTGCAAAATTTGGATAAAAGGCCCTACTAAGATGAGCTTGGTTGTTTTCAATGTCGTTGCTTGAACTGCTCGGGATGTCTTTGGTTTCATAGCTTATCTCATAGGAGTCCTCGGTTACTTTGCGGAGAAAATTGTCGATTCTAATCCCCCGTATCATACATGTGTGCAAATTTGGATAAAAGGCCCTACTAAGATGAGCTTGGTTGTTTAATCTTAAACATTTCAAGAAGATTTTAATTTGCACCTTCATTGAGTGTCTATCAACAATCTCGGTCAACTCCAAAAATGAATCATTATCCTCTTTCATGGTGTTCTCCAATTCGTTCTTCGTGAGACGGTGTGTGGAATTGCCTTGATATTATGATTTAAAGGCATTCATTGCAGTGTCCCAATTCTAACGTGTTGTTACCAAAAGACCCATATATCCAATCCTTTACCACTCCATCAAGTGTAAATGGGAAGCTTTGGGCCATAATTTTAATGGACGCCTTCTTCGGAAGCATGGCACAAATGTAGGAGTCAACATGAGCATTGGGGCAAGACTTAACTTTGAACTTGCTGATATTGGGCATCTTGAATTTTTCCGGAAGAGCCGCCATAGTGTTCATGAGAAGAGAATCTTGATGAATATTGGAGTTTGAGCCCATGTTCAAATTGAGCCCACTAAGACGTTCGTCAATGTATGTCATTGTTGGGTTTCGATCAAACATGCGCAGCGGAATTTAGCATTTAAAATTTTGAAACCCAAAGCCATGGATCCGTTCATATGATTAAATCAAATACAATAACATGAATATAGGATAAAACTAACCCTTGATGGCTATCAAATTCACTTGGTCTTTGGTGGAGGTTTGAAGACTTGATCACGATCACAAAGCTTGAACACGAACTTTGAAGATGATGATTTTCACCCTCTAGCGGTATCCACACTTCGAACGAATATCAAAGGAGCTTCTTCGATCTTGGTTGCTAGACCAAATTGTGAAACACTTTTTCACAATCAAAAGAACTATATGGAATTTATTTTGTGTTTTATTTTGTTCTTCAACCAAGAATGTCTTGGAACAAAATAAACCCTCTCTCAAACTCTTTGAGACTCACAAAATCATTAGCCTTGAGTGCTGGCCGAATTTTGTCTTTTATACACAAGTATGACCTATTCCAAATAGGAAACTTGTGTCAAAATCCGTCCAAAATTCGTTTCCTAATCAAATTAGGAATATGCCACCCGACAGTACTGTGCGGCCGCCCAAAACCCTCTGTGCGGTCGCACAACTATCTGAAACAAAACTGGTACAAAATCTGGCTAAGTGTGCGGCCGCCCAGTCCAGAATGTGCGGTCGCCCACTTCCCAGAAAGTCCAGAATTTCCAAAATTCCAATGTAGTCCTTTTTAAAGATTCGTTCTATTGTGTGTGACCCTCTAGGATTATACTAAGTTGGCAATGAGCTCAAACATGATCCCATAAGATATGATTAGGTTCTAGCAAACCGTCATACCTACCCAATTAGTATAACTAGATACAAGTTCGCATTCCTCTTAGAATATGTCACAATCCCTTTGTCCACGATGTCATTGAACACAAGTCATGGTCAAACAGTCAACTTGTTTTGTTCAATACTTTCTCGATTCCGAATATGTTGATAATCCAAATGACATTGATCCAATCAATTCATTTGAGTCCGGCCGAACATTTCATCAACATCATTCCTACGAGAGGCCCAAGCTTGACATCTCTCCGAGGAGGGACAAATCAATTTTGCTTATCATTCTTCCCTACGTGAATCCGATTATGCCAATCATACCCTTTATAACTTCCCGGTTAAAGGTAGCGTTTGAATATGTCAAACATAATGTTCATCAAGTGGAAGACTATAATAACTTCATATCTAAGGATTCAAATGACATAACTAATATGAGATATATGTATGACATAGACCATGACATAAATCTCATAAAGCGGGTCATGTCCAGTACCTTGTTCTAAACAAGTACCCATAAATCTAACATGATCATCCCATGATCATTTAGCCTTTATACTAGTGCTTAACAAGTACTAGGGACGGAGATTATTATAAGTAAACATGAACAACAATAATAATCAAAACATCTCTTTATTGATATGAAATAAATGATAACAATTACAACGTTTATTAAACGTGCCTAGGGCACCACTACCAACAATCTCCCACTTGCCCTAGGCCCAATCTCCCATGTATCTAATACCCATGGACCTAACATGACCATCATGTTTAGCTTGTGGAAGTCCCTTTGTTAGCGGGTCCGCAACATTGTCATCAGTAGGTACTCTGCATATATTTACGTCTCCCCTATCAACGATCTCTCGAATGATATGAAAACGCCTAAGTATGTGTTTGGATTTCTGATGTGCTCTTGGTTCCTTTGCTTGAGCAATAGCACCATTATTATCACAATAAAGGTCTATTGGATTAGCAATACTAGGAACCACTTCAAGTTCAGTTATGAACTTCTTAATCCAAACAGCTTCCTTTGCAGCATCCGATGCAGCAATATACTCATCTTCTGTTGTAGAATCAGCGGTTGTACTTTGCTTGGAACTCTTCCAGCTTACAGCTCCACCATTTAACATAAACACAAAACCCGATTGCGATCGGCTATCATCTTTGTCAGTTTGGAAGCTTGCATCCGTGTAAGCATTTACAACGAGATCATCTTCCATTCCTCCATAGACCAAAAACGAGTCTTTAGTTCTTCTTAAGTACTTAAGAATATCTTTTACAGCTATCCAGTGATTTTCGCCAGGGTCGGATTGGTATCTACTTGTCATGCTCAAAGCATAAGATACATCCGTCCTAGTACAAATCATGGCATACATGATGGACCCAATTGCCGAAGCATATGGAACATCATTCATTTTCTCACGCTCATCTTTTGTCTTAGGACATTGAGTCTTGCTTAGAGAAACTCCATGTAACACGGGCAAGGTGCCTCTCTTAGAATTTTCCATACGGAATCTTCTAATGACCTTGTCAATGTATGTACTTTGGCTTAAACCAAGTAGCCTCCTTGATCTATCTCTATAGATCTTAATGCCAAGTATATATGCGGCTTCACCCATATCTTTCATTGCGAAGCACTTTCCTAACCAAGTCTTCACAGACTGAAGTGTAGGAATGTCGTTTCCAATGAGCAATATGTCATCCACGTATAAAATAAGGAATAGCACTATGCTCCCACTAATCTTCTTGTATACACAAGGCTCATCTTCGTTCTTGATGAAACCAAACTCTTTGACCGATTCATCAAAACGGAGATTCCAACTCCTTGAAGCTTGCTTCAATCCATAGATGGATCTTTGCAATTTGCATACCTTAGAATCTTGTTCAAAACCTTCTGGTTGTGTCATATACACATCCTCTTGGAGTTTTCCATTCAGGAAAGCGGTTTTGACGTCCATCTGCCATATTTCATAGTCATGATATGCGGCAATGGCAAGCAAAATTCTTATAGACTTGATCATTGCTACGGGTGAAAAGGTCTCATCATAGTCAATACCATGAACTTGCCTATAACCCTTCGCTACAAGCCTAGCTTTGTAAGTATGCACCTTCCCATCCATGTCAGTCTTCTTCTTGAAGACCCATTTTCATCCTATGGTTTTTACACCTTCGGGCGCATCAATCAAATTCCAAACTTGATTGTCTTGCATGGATTGCAATTCGGATTCCATGGCTCCAAGCCACTTGTCCGAATCAGGAGAAGACATCGCCTCTTGGTAGGTTGACGGTTCATCATTCTCAATGATTTCTACCTCATTACTATCCGTTACGAGAAATCCATATCTCTCGGGCTCGGATCGTAACCTACTAGATCTGCGAGACGCTTGTGTATGTTGAACAGGTTCCACAACTCCTTGTGGTTCTTGTTCTTGTTCCACTATTGGTTCAATGTTATTTTCTGGGTCTCGAATTTCTTCAAGATTTATTTTACTCCCACTGATTTCTTTGGAGAGAAACTCTTTCTCTAGAAAGACACCAGTTCGGGCAACAAACACTTTGTTGTCCTCGCGGTTGTAAAAGTAATATCCTCTAGTTTCCTTAGGATATCCCACGAAAATACATTTATCAGATTTGTGTGCAAGTTTGTCTGAGACAAGTCTTTTGACAAAAGCTTCACAACCCCAAATCTTCATGAAAGACAGACAGAGCTTCTTTCCGCTCCACATCTCATATGGAGTCTTTTGAACCGATTTAGTTGGAACACGATTTAGTGTGAAAGCAGCGGTTTCTAGGGCGTAACCCCAAAAGGATATTGGAAGATCAACTTGACTCATCATTGATCGAACCATGTCTAACAAAGTCCGATTCCTCCTCTCGGACACACCATTCCATTGTGGTGTTCCAGGTGGAGTCAATTGTGAAACTATTCCACAATTCTTTAGATGATCATCAAATTCTTGACTTAAGTATTCACCACCTCGATCTGATCGAAGTGCCTTTATACTTTTGCCAAGTTGTTTTTCTACTTCATTTTGAAATATTCTAAATATCTCAAATGCTTCACTTTTATGTTTCATTAGGTAAACATACCCAAATCTACTATAATCATCAGTGAAGGTTATGAAGTATTGAAATCCTCCCCTAGCATTGCTACTTAATGGTCCGCATACATCGGAATGTATCAACCCTAATAAGTCGCTTGCCCTTTCACCCAACTTGGTAAAAGGTGTCTTAGTCATTTTTCCAAGAAGACACGACTCACAAGTATCATATGACTCTAAGTCACATGAACCCAAAAGTCCGTCCCCATGGAGTTTTGAGATACGCTTCTCATTAATATGACCAAGACGGCAATGCCACAAATAAGTATGATTTACATCATTAGGTTTAGATTTCTTATTTACATGATAGACATTATTTTCATTCTTGACATCCAAGATATAAAGGCCATTAAATGAATTAGCAATACCATAAAGCACATCATTTAAATAAATAGAAAATTTCTTATTCTCAATAAGAAACTTAAAACCTTCATTATCCAAACAAGAAATTGAAATAATATTTCTGCTTAAATCCGGAACATAATAACAATTGTTCAAAACAAGAATTAATCCGGAAGGTAAAGTGACTTCATAAGTCCCTACGGCTAATGCAGCAACTCTTGCTCCATTCCCCACGCGTAGATCTACTTCACCTTCTTTAAGCAGTCTCCTATTCTTTAGTCCCTGCACATTTAGACAAATGTGAGAACCACATCCGGTATCCAATACCCAAGAATCAGTGATAGAAAGGAGAATATCTATCATATAGATACCTGAAGTCGACGTAGCTTTGCTGCTCTTCTTCTTCTTTTGCTCTTCCAAGAAAGCCTTGCAATTACGTTTCCAATGACCAATTTCTTGACAATGGAAACAAATTGCATCCTTTTGTGTATCGGGTTTTGCCTCAGAAGCCTTGGAAACCTTTGCCTTGCTTATCTTGGGTTTGACAACTTTAACTTTACCCTTTCCTTTGGCACTAGCCTTCTTCCCATCATGAACCAAGAGCACGGGAGAACCTTTCTCCACAATTTTCATCTCTGCAGTTTTGAGCATCCCATGCAACTCAGAGAGATTCTTATCCATTCCATGCATGTTATAATTCATTACAAACTGATTATAACTTTTAGGCAATGAATTAAGAATGAGATCCGTGGCTAGCTCCAATGGGATTGGATAGCCAAGTTTCTCAAGGTGCTCTACATAACCTTTCATTTTAAGAAAGTGAGGACTCACTTGTTGCCCTTCATTCATTTTACTAGTAGTGAATGCAACAATGGTATTGTACCTCTCTTGCCTAGCTTGCTCTTGAAACATGGTTCTCAACTCCACGCCTATCTCATAGGCTTCCAAATGTTCCAAACTTTGTTGGAGTTTTGAGCACATAGCAGCAAGCATGAGACAACTTACATCTCTAGAATCATTACGATGTTTCTTGTAATTGTCTCTTTCTACCCTAGGGGAAGTAGGCGGTGGTTCAGCAGGGAGAGGCCCATCGAGAATGTACAACTTATCTTCTTGCCTAAGAACGATTCTTATGCTTCGGATCCAATCCATAAAGTTAGTACCATTCTCTTCGAGCTTATCCTTCTCAAGGATCGATCGCAACGACATTGATTGAGTGTTATTAGTCATTATCTACAAATATGCAAAATTTCCAAAATTTAATAAGTACCGATTTTCATTAAAGAGATAAATAATGTATTTTTCAAACAAAATACTCCCACTAAATTATATAACCTTCATATACATCCAATGTATAATATAATTTAATTGGGCTAAGATCCAACTTTAATTTAACTTTTGAGTCCACGGAGGCGGACCGCTCAAAAATAAATTAATTAGGTAGACAATCATGTCAATCATATCCCATATGATTCTTAGATCCTTTTATGAGATTCTTCGAGAAATCCAATTTCAAGAAGCATGTTTAATCTCATCTTTTGCCTAGGCCCAAAACTGTTTTGACGCCTAATTAAGTCCAACCATTTTAAACGCATAGGAACCATTCAATTTAATGCACCTTACGGAGGCAAGCCCACATTAAATTAATGAACCTCATCTTGCTCATACATGAGTAAGATTAATGCACCTCGCGGAGGCGAACCCACATCAAGATTACCCATGCATAAACAAGTGTTTTAATCATGGCATGGCAAAGAAGGACTTAAAACTTTATTTGAAGGTTCATCACATATAGCATATAACACATTTATGAGCACATAATATAAACATGTTACACATCAAGTTTAGCCACTAAATTAATCTCCATTAATTTAAGCATGATATTTATGTGTCATTAGTTTCTCTATAATTATGAGGATGAGACTATTTCAACTTTGGTTATTATCTCCAAATCAAGACAACAAGAAGTGCGGTCGAACTAAGCCATTAGGCAACCACAATCCCGCACTAATTCAAGAAACCAAGAAAGTAGTCCATGTGGCCGAAACTAAGCAATAGATGGTCTCGATGAACGTAGGCCAATTGCATTCACAATTCCACATGGATCTCCAAACTTTGAATCAAGAACTTTGTTTCTCAATTTTAGCAATTATGAACTTTTCATAATTCTAACTTCGTTTCATCTTTGAAACTTTGATTGCGATCAAGTTTGGGAAACACAATCTCGATGAACGCAGATTAGCCATCCAAACCTTGAACCAATCTTAGAATCACAAGACTAAAACAAATAGGAAAATCAAACCCCAAGATCCACACACAAACCAACTACCCAAAACCCATTCCAGATCAGCAGGTCTGGATTGGTTCTGTTACTGGTTTTGTTGAACCTCTCGAAAATTCCAAATTCTGATTTTTGAGCAAAATCAGACATTCTGATCTTGGCGTGCGGCCGCCCAAAATTACCTGTGCGGTCGCCCAAAACCCGTGCGGCCGCCCAGTATCTTCCGTGCGGTCGCCCGGTTCAATCAGAATGTGCAGAATTTTAAGTTCGAAAATTTTGTCTCAAAATTGTTTTTCCCTGATTATTAAAACTTTGATCCAATCAAAAATTAATAATCAACAATTCTGAATCCACCATAATTTATTTATTGCGATTGAATCGTGCGATTAAAGTTGCAAAACAATAAACCACATAAAATCACAAAACACATAAACAACATATAATCCAATATTCATATCATGCTTGGCACATAAACAATTTATATACTCATAACATGATCTAGGTATTGAAATAATCAACATGAACGGGGCTCTGATACCACTGTTGGGTTTCGATCAAACATGCGCAGCGGAATTTAGCATTTAAAATTTTGAAACCCAAAGCCATGGATCCGTTCATATGATTAAATCAAATACAATAACATGAATATAGGATAAAACTAACCCTTGATGGCTATCAAATTCACTTGGTCTTTGGTGGAGGTTTGAAGACTTGATCACGATCACAAAGCTTGAACACGAACTTTGAAGATGATGATTTTCACCCTCTAGCGGTATCCACACTTCGAACGAATATCAAAGGAGCTTCTTCGATCTTGGTTGCTAGACCAAATTGTGAAACACTTTTTCACAATCAAAAGAACTATATGGAATTTATTTTGTGTTTTATTTTGTTCTTCAACCAAGAATGTCTTGGAACAAAATAAACCCTCTCTCAAACTCTTTGAGACTCACAAAATCATTAGCCTTGAGTGCTGGCCGAATTTTGTCTTTTATACACAAGTATGACCTATTCCAAATAGGAAACTTGTGTCAAAATCCGTCCAAAATTCGTTTCCTAATCAAATTAGGAATCTGCCACCCGACAGTACTGTGCGGCCGCCCAAAACCCTCTGTGCGGCCGCCCAAAACCCTCTGTGCGGTCGCACAACTATCTGAAACAAAACTGGTACAAAATTTGGCTAAGTGTGCGGCCGCCCAGTCCAGAATGTGCGGTCGCCCACTTCCCAGAAAGTCCAGAATTTCCAAAATTCCAATGTAGTCCTTTTTAAAGATTCGTTCTATTGTGTGTGACCCTCTAGGATTATACTAAGTTGGCAATGAGCTCAAATATGATCTCATAAGATATGATTAGGTTCTATCAAACCGCCATACCTACCCAATTAGTATAACTAGATACAAGTTCGCATTCCTCTTAGAATATGTCACAATCCCTTTGTCTACGATGTCATTGAACACAAGTCATGGTCAAACAGTCAACTTGTTTTGTTCAATACTTTCTCGATTCCGAATATGTTGATAATCCAAATGACATTGATCCAATCAATTCATTTGAGTCCGGCCGAACATTTCATCAACATCATTCCTACGAGAGGCCCAAGCTTGACATCTCTCCGAGGAGGGACAAATCAATTTTGCTTATCATTCTTCCCTACGTGAATCCGATTATGCCAATCATACCCTTTATAACTTCCCGATTAAAGATAGCGTTTGAATATGTCAAACATAATGTTCATCAAGTGGAAGACTATAATAACTTCATGTCTAAGGATTCAAATGACATAACTAATATGAGATATATGTATGACATAGACCATGACATAAATCTCATAAAGCGGGTCATGTCCAGTACCTTGTTCTAAACAAGTACCCATAAATCTAACATGATCATCCCATGATCATTTAGCCTTTATACTAGTGCTTAACAAGTACTAGGGACGGAGATTATTATAAGTAAACATGAACAACAATAATAATCAAAACATCTCTTTATTGATATGAAATAAATGATAACAGTTACAACGTTTATTAAACGTGCCTAGGGCACCACTACCAACAGTCATGAGAGTGTTGACCAACTTGGTATCAAATCTTTGGACCTCTTTTCTTTTATTTGTGATCCCCTTCAATTTGATTTTTAGCTTAACAACTTCTTTTTCATGGATCATGTTTAGATGCTTGAGGCGGGCTTGCCACAAACTATCCTTACGCTGGACATCTTCGGCGAGTGCATCAATTTATTCTTTCATTGCTTTCATCATGTTGAACAATTCTTCATTGGACCAGATAAGATTCCCAAAGTTTTTGTTTCTTTCATAATCCATTGGACCTACTTGAAGAACATGGTTGATCTTAGGATGGCCAACAAACACACTTTTGGTAAAACGACTCAACCACAAAAGAAGAAGACTCAAGCACATAAGAAAGTGACACTCTTTTATTTATTTGTTTACAAATGGCGGAAGGACATTGGTCCTTTTTTTTAGATTGCTACCTAGAACTCTAGGATAATAGAATCGTCACACTAGTATATAGACCATATCGCAGTACCATATACTCATCAGATTCCACCGTTGTTTGCCAAACCTAAATGAGTAGGGATTAAACTAAATTAATGTCACAAAGCATACATGTATGGACGAATTTTTATGTTTTCCATAACAACAACGTGATTCTTTTGGAACAACATGTATGTTTTGGTTACATTAGTTTAGGGAAATCTCGACACAAGGAAACTGACTTAGTCATGGAGTGTTAGAACCTAACTAACAGTGTGTTGACTTGTGCTTGGATCAAGAGGCTTAAAGGCTACCCCGGCATGTAATCATGAACTACGCCACAGGCTGTGGTTTACCATTTTGAGAAGAACCAATGTCGAGTTACCATTTTGAGAAGAACAAATGTCGAGTGGAGAATATTGGAACTATCTATATGGGCCTCGACGGGTTTGGGGTTGTATACATGTTCGACTCAGTTGTGATCTGTTCATAAGAGTTTGTGCACGTGTATGAGGTAAAAGAATGAATGTCAATAACATTTTTTTTGTACAAAAATAAAAGGATAGAAAAATCAATTAAGCAAATAGATTTTTTTTTTATTTTTTTTTACAAAGCTCGAGCCACCCGTGTGACCAATAAACAAGTAAGAAAGTATAGAAAAAATGATTTCCGTAGGGCATAAGGTGCCCATGTTGCAGACTGTCCATCCCACTACAAGAAAGATCATCTAAGGCGATGGCTTTTCGCGATTGCACAAAAAAGCCATCACAGTAGGTAAGATTAGGAGATGGCTTTTTAGAGCCATCTCGCTTTTTCCCGAGCGCCAAACTGAAAATTGTAGGAGGGAATTTGGAATTTTCACGTGAAGGGATTTTTTTTTTTTTTTAAAGAAATGTGAAGGGTTTTTTAAGTAGTGCGATTGATTTGGCGGTCGCCGTTAATGAAAATAATATAAAATCATATTTTTTTAAATGAAATAAATTTATTTTCATTGAGCGATTGAGGTGGCAGTCGTGTAATAGGTTAAAGGGAAATAAAGGACAAAAGGTATTAAACCCTCTTTTCTTTTCATTCTCTACTGCCGTTTTATTCCTCCATTTCTCTTACTTCCTCACCCTACTTTTCTAAAGAAAAATATCCCCAAAATTTTTGTTAGGTAGAAGATCGAGAGATTCACAATGAAATTCTCATAGAATATGTATAATCATCTCTCCGCCTCAGTTTTGTTCAGCCTCTCTCCTTCTCGATCTCTCTATTACGGCACTTACATCTCAGATTCGCAGTCAATTAGGGCTTTTGTGCGTGAGTTAAAATCACATTTCGTTTTGTGTATAAAGACCTTGATTTCTCCTCTATTTCATTTATTACCTGATCTATTAGAGTTTGATTCTGTCCTGGGTTTGTTTGTGTTTCTATTTACCCACAGGTGATGAGGATTCTTCACAGTGCCCAAACATTTTGTTACCTCTGTCTAGGTGTCCGGCGCCGGTGAGAAACTTAGACTATGGCCCCCCTATGCCGACGATGACACCAACCCCTTCGTCTTCTGGCCTTCTGTTTCACATGAGCGTTGTGAATTCACCCCAGGTTTGGTCTACGTTTAGTTTGATTTTGCGTTATTTAATGCAACTTTTAACCTTCTGTTATGTTAAATAGTAAGCTTTGATTTGACTCTTTTTGTTGGTGAATGAATTTTGGTTTCTTGAATTAATAATGAATTTGTTGATTGCCAATTAATTGTGGTCTGTGATCGTCTTCGCGAGAGTTAGCGGATCTTTTTACGTGGCAATCATAACCACTCAGCAAAAAAGTAATAAAAAATGAAGAAAATGTCATAAAAAATTTATAACTGTAAATGTGGGTCTTTTCTTAAGGGAATAACAAAAAGATGTAATGAACTGGTCATTTGGAGATTACTTGTTTCCCTATTTGTTGACTTATTTCATTAATTGGATATTCGGTAACGTATTTCTGCGACTTTGTATGTCTCTGTATCTGTATCTGTATTTTTGTAGTTTTCTTTTTTCTTGTCTTTTGCTCTCTATTTTGAAGTAAATTCTTTCCTTCACAATGCCTCTCTTTTATTTGAGAGTTAATTGGTTCAGGTATGCTCTGACTTCTTGATTCTCATGTTAGTCATTTGAGAGATGGAGATTCTTTGCTTTAGCATGTACAGAGGTGAGTCCATTCTTACTTATTTATCATCTTAGCAGCCATCTCACTTTTGGTGTAATGACTTGTCGAACTAAAATATACGTGTAGCAGGTCATGTTATACAGGGTTTATTAGACCTTCTTGGACCATGGCCGGAAGCATTACATCATGTTGTACTGAGTTTTATTAGACCTTCTTGATACCTGATTATTTTCCAAGAGTTGAAGTAGATTTGTCTCCCCTCCACGATCTCCTCAACCTCACAACATCGTCGACTCACTGCGTTGAGCTCAGGTACTTCTATGGTTAGAACATTATACATCTTGGCTGTTTAGCATTTCTCGATGTTGAGTTACTGCTAGCTAGATATTTTGTAATTGTGGTATAGTGCAACTATCAGTACACGTCCCTCATGCGATTATATATTTTGTGGTATCCAGAGAGAATATCCGGGCATGGGAATTCATGGAGGCGATTTTGGAATGATGCAACCTGCTTTGCCTGCTTGTGAACATAAGGCATTACTTGATCCAAATTGAAAAGGGACAAGGTAAATGTCCTGAAAAGGGACAAGGTAAATGTCCTGCTATTTCTCCCTTCTAGTTTTGTTATACTCCCTGTGCCTACCCAAATAGATACTAATTTATGTACCTACAATGATAGTTAGTACCCCCTCCGTCCCACAATAAATTGCACCATTTTGACTAAAATGTCAACTTAATTACATTTTTACGAAGACTTAATTAAAAAAATGATGGTTCTAATAAAAAATGAAAAAAATAATTCTATGTAGTATTTTTAATGGTGAATCAATAATAATTTTAGATTTTCATTATGATCATCAAACTTTTTATTAAGTCTTGGTCAAAATGCAATTAAGTTAACCATCTTAGTCATAATAGTGCAAGTTTTTATGAGACGAAGGGAGTATAACTGTAACGACCCGAACTTTCACAATATAAATATAATCCATAAACTACGGAAATCCCAAACATCAACATAAGTTCATACCCAACGGTAACATTCAACGGCTAGTTTACTCTAACCATAAATCAAAACAATGCGGAAGCGTAACTAATATTCAAATCCCAACGGCTAGTACAACCCACTAGCTCAACACAAAACAAATAAAATAATGTCTTAAACTTCTTGATAACCACGGACTGGCCTTCCTTGCAATCAATCTAGATCCTTAGTCTTTACCTGGGAAAAATAATATAAGAAGGGGTGAGCGAACAATGCTCAGTAAGTTCATACGGGATCTCTCCGGGTACTAAGAAGAGATGACCGAAAAAACGGAGCCCAACAATATTATTCAACGAAAGGCTAACATCAATAACCTTAACTGTACATATACAAAACACAGTTATCATATTCAAAGAATTATGGCCCTAGTACAAGTTCGTCAATTCCATAGTTTCATGCATCACCTTTTCAGGGTGTCGAGAGACCTTACACCTCCTCACGGTGCTCCCTCATTAAGTTCGATCATGATCATTAAGCCACTTCATCAAGTAGCATTTACGCCTAATTCTTTTCAATCGAATTAGACTATCTTAATTAGCCCTTTTTACTCAGAGTAATTCTAGCTAAGCCCTTTTCAATCAGACTAAGCTAATTGCACCTGTTTCAATTAGATATAACCATATTCCACAAAGTATTCAAGGTACAAGAATACATAAACAATTTCAATTCCCTTAGATACCCTATGAACAACACATATCACGGGTAAGATAATTCAAAAGACGTTATATCAACATCGGAGTTCAAATGCTACCGGCCATTAGTAGCTACACTTTGAAAGAATCAAGAGAATCCTACTTTAAAGGATAAATCTCAAATACTTAAGGAACGTAATCCCTTACCTTGGGTTGCGTTATTCCTCTTAGCGAATCCTTGCGCACGAATCTACAATCATGCATAAAATACATCTTAGGGCAAGTAATAATCTTTACTTCCGTCCCCAAATACTTTCCTTTTACTTTCTTAACTTTATGAGTTTATCTTCTTAAACCCCTTTAAGGTTGATATTCATTCTAGGGTTTGGTCTACCCGTTAATTGTCTTCCCAAAATACCCTCTTTAGTTTACCAAAATACCCCTAGGGTTTCACTATCTCTATCCCCAATCAACATGTTTTAGTATTGCATTATTCCTTTTAGAACACTATTCACAGCACACAAACACACACTGTTTTCACCTTTAAAAACACACACACACACATGTATAACATACACACACACACAGACACACAGCCGCACACATACACACACACACGGCACACACACTCACACTTCCAGCACACACACACACACTGTTCAACACACACGCACGCGCACACATATAATCGTAATACAAAACCCTAATCAAACTTTCTTCTCAATTATCGATTTTATAAACCCTAGTTCATCATCATGGTTAGGGTTTCCAATCCGTATTCAAGATTAGCTAGGTGACTAAACGGAGAAGTCGGGGTTTAGGGAGTAGGGTTTTACCTCGGGTGATCTCCTTCTCTTCTTCTTCTTCCGCTCTCTCTCTCTCTCTTGCCCGATCTCTCTTTCTCTTGCGGCTCCTTCACTGCCGCCTCTCTCTCTTATTCTCGTTCTTGAATTCTTTTTATGAATTAAAATAATACTACTAGGGATCTAGAGAGTATATATAGTGTAGGGTTTTAATTTCCTAACTTAAGGAGGTTTCCTAATCTTTATTGGGTCTTGAAATTACTTGGGCCCAAAGTTTAAATCCAACTCTTATTCTTAATTAATTAAGCCCAAATAATAATAAGAAATAAATAAAGAGTTTTACTAAATAAAATAATTGGCCAAAAGGGCCGGTTATTACAATAACTTTAGGGTTCGCACTACAGCTCTTGAGTTACAGTTTGTTAAGGTTCTACTTGATCCAAATTGAAAAGAGGAAAAGGTAAATTTCTGATCTTTTTCTTAAAACTGTTATTTCTTCTTACTGTTTTAACCATGTCATTTCATTATAGTATCTAGTAATGGGAAGGAGAGCACAAACGGATCAGATGGAATGACCCAAGAAGACGAGGGGCTTAGCCAAGAAAACCAAGCAATGAGGCATAAGAGGTATTTGCTCCTCTATTTTGTTGTACTCTACAAGTCTTTACAATATATTAATCACTTCATTGAATGGTTGTCTTATTTAGTAAATAAAACTTCAAACTAAATTGTTTTCATTTCTTTCAGAAAATAGTTTTACTTGTTTGATCATGGGAGGAGGCTATTTGGCAACATGTTTGGAGCACAGCGACGTTTTTGGGAGAACACAGCAAATCTGGATAGTAGAACAACAAAAGTTGTATAAGTTGGATCTTCTGACTATTAGAGGAGTGAAGTTAGGTACAAGTTGTGTGATGATTGTTATATATGAACGTAATAGGGGATTGCATTTTTTGACAAATGTAATGATTGTTGTATATTGTAGTTTTGGATAATTATGTTATAATTAAAGTTTATGGAAATTATTTTGTTCATTAGCACACTTTAAGTTTTATGTGGCTATTTTTATTGCAATAATGAATAAAAATCTTATCTTATCTTACTATATATAAAAGCAGCATCGTGTGAATTGGCGCTCAAACGGAATGTATGTTGATTGTTGGGCAATTTCGTCTTTTCTCCTAGAGAAGAAAAGGCTGAGACACGAGAAAAAGCTGAGACAGATTTGTGGTAGGGCATGTATATATTTTTTCTTTTCTTCTTTTTTTTTTTGAGATTTTTTTCAAAATGGGCCGAGCTAACCCACTAACACTAAAAATCAATTCTCTTTTGAAGTATTACATTTTTTTAACTTTTATTTTAAGAAATGAAGTAGCAACATGATTTCTTAATACAAGCAAAAATAAAGTTACTCATTAAATAAGCATATTAAAATAAAAAACCATCTACATTTTAAAAATAAATTCATGAAATTAATTTATTTTGCTGTGATATAATTTGAGTTAATAATAAAAATCAAAATTAAGTGTGTGAGTATGATAAGTGGGGTAGGAAAAATAGAAAAATTATAAAATTTGTTATTTTGAAAATAGAAATTTGATTTGTGGGACCAAACTGTTTGTTATAATTGTAGGCTTAACTCTTAGCTAGAACACATATCAGAAAAATCACGAGAGTAAATAATATATACACATATATATATATAAATATATACACACACACACATATATATATATATATATATATATATATATATATATATGGAAAATTTAACTTTAGAAAATTAATGAATGCAATAAAAAAATTAATCATCAAATCAATTACATACTATATTTAGATAGTTTAAATAATCTAAACAATGAAGACAATTAAAGGAAAGTATATTTTTTATGAAGGTCTCTGGTGCGGCGGTCGCATGGGGTGCGGCGCCGACCATACCTTTTTTTTGCCCCCACAACCTTTTTTCCTCCCACCAAAAGTAACACTTTTTATAATGAAATGTAACACTTTTGTTTTTCAAATGTAACACTTTTTTTTCTTTCAAAAATGTACCACAATTTTGATGCAATAGATTAAAGATAACATAAAAATTAACGACTAAATTAATGTAACACTTTTTATAAAGGAATGTAACATTCTTTTTTCAAATGTAACACTTTTTTTTCAAAATGTACCACCCATACTTTTTTTCCTTCCAACAAAAGTAACACTTATTAATGTAACATTTTTTTTCTCAATTGTAACATTTTATATTCCTTAATGTAACATTATATATGAAATGTAACAATTTTTTATGGAGAAAGTAACAATTGAAATGCAAACAATTTTTTTTTTTTGTAAAATTGATGTTACATTTGACAGTAGAAAAAGTGTTACTTTTTGAAGATGAAAGTGTTACTTTTATCAGAACAGAGTGTTACATTTCAGCTGGCAAGCACCTCAAACTTTTTTATGTGTAAAAAATGTTTAAAAAAAAAAAATCAAACCATATCATGACCTATGTAGTTTTATTCGTCTCGTCGAGACGAACACAACGGTATTTTTAAATATTTTTTTTGACTTATAAATCTCAAAATATAGCATTTTAAACATTTTTTTTATTTTTTTTTAACACACGTGGAAAATGGCGCGTCCGTCTCACGCGCCCGTCGCACGGCGTGAGACGGCCGCAAACGAGAATTTGCCATTTTTTATGAGTCGAAAAAGCAAGAAGGTATCATTTATTATGGATTGAAGTAAAGAATACTAATACACACTCCGTCTCAAAATAAATAGCTCTTTTTCATTTAATAGTTATTTAATAAATGTTAACTTTTAAAAGTATTTTTTTAAAAACGCTATTCATTATAAATTTTTAAAATTTAGAAGTATAAGTTACAATATTAAAAAACAATATTACACGCAAAAATGTCAATATTTCGTAATAAATAATGTTACTAAATGTTGAATGTAGACAACAATCTACAAGTATATATATTTTTTGGTAATGTACCAAGGAAATATTACAATGCACTAGGTAAAAATGTAATCCGTAAAAGACTATAATCGTTAGCAAAAAAATTATTGTGTATACATATTGCTTAACCATATAGTATTCATTTTATCCCGAAAAGATAGTTCCTATATTTTTGTTGTTACTATGGAAGAACTTTGAGCAATAATTAAGGCTTCTTTTTAATTGTCTTAATGTGAATCTAAGTAATTCGTTGATTTGAGATATTTGAGGAACAAAGGAAGTCACTTTATTTACGGCCTCAAACTGACTTCTAAAACTTTTACTATCAGTTTTTTTCTTTTTCATATATTTTTTTCTTAATTAGACTTTATTTTTTGGGCTGTAGAACATATTTACTTTGTTTTAGGTTTTTTGGAGGTAATTTTTTCCGTTTTATGATAATGATCATTTATCTAAATATTACTGCACGTTCTTAGATTAGATAACCTGGTTTTTAATTTTGTTATTTTTCTATATTTTTATAATTTTATTTAGGGTTAATGACAATTTAGACCCTGAAGTATAGTACCACCCTTCCAATCGAACCTTGAGAGTCTTTTTTCGCCAATTTAGGCCTTGAGGTGAAAAATGTTCACCACGTTAGGCCTTTTTGACGATTTTCGTCAGAAAAGTCAGTTAAAGGACCTAAATGAAAATTTTAAACATTGCAAAGCTAAAAATCAAAATATTTATTTTTTATGCCTAAAATCAAAATAATTATTAAAATATTGAATATAATGGTTTTTAAATTATTTTGAAACTATTAAATAAAAAAATAAACTCAATAAATAAATTTTATTTTATTTACAAACGTAATAATAAACATAATAATTTTTTTTCACATTACCAAAAAAGATTTCATCAAAAAGAAGTCATCAAATAAATTAAGACATTAGAGTATTTATTTTTATCATCCACTTAATTTATAATTTTCTTTTATTCAATCTTTATTATTGATATTAAATTAATAAAAAACTATTTTTTGAAAAATAAATATTAAATATGAGACAAGTTGAGCCCGTAGCTTCTACGTTATTGATGTCGTGGTTGATTTGGTTGAATGTGTGGTTGATTTGGTTGAATGCGTAAGCGAACAGAGGAATTAGTGTTTTAGTGTGTGTTATGCGGTAAAAAAGGAAGATTGATAAACTTGTCTTATACTCCCTTCATCCCAAACTTTTGGTTACCAAAATTGAATGCGCGGAGATTAAGAAAAAAAGTAGGTGGTGTAAGTGAGAAGGAGAGAGAAAATGAGATAGTGGATAGTTGTTGTGAGTGGGAAGGAAAGAGAAAATTGAGCATTATGGGTAAGTAACCAAAAGTATGGGACGCCCAAAAAGGAAATTAGTAACAAAAAGTGTGGGACGGAGGGAGTATTTAATATTTATTTTTCAAAAAAAAAAATCTTATTAATTTAATATCAATAATAAATATTGAATAAAAGAAAATTATAAATTGAGTGGGTGATAAAAAATAAATACTTTAATGCCTTAATTTATTTGATGACTTCTTTTTGATGAAATCTTTTTTGGTACATGTGAAAAAAGATTTATTATGTTTATAAAATAAAAAATAATTATTTTGATTTTTAGCCTTACAAAGTTTAAACATTTCATTTAGGTCCTTTAACTGACTTTTTTGACGAAAATCGTTAAAAAGGCCTAACGTGGCGAATATTTTTTACCTCAAGGCTTAAATTGGCGAAAAAAGACTCTCAAGGTTCGATTGGAAGGGTGGTACTATACTTCAGGGTCTAAATTGTCATTAACCCTTTTATTTATATAGTTAGAAATATTTTAATTGTTTGATATAAGATAATTCTTTATGCTAATAACCGTTATGCAAGTAAATTTTCTTAAAAAACAACATGAAATTAAATACGTAATAAATAGTTGCCGTAGACCGTAGTCATTTTGCAAGTTTTTTTAAGCATTCATTTTATAAAAAAATTTATTACTTTTTTAATAATGTATAATATATATTTCTTTAAATTTATTTTAATTTCAATCTTTTTAATTCATAGTAACGCCCCATGCATCGCATGGGGGTACTGCTAGTGAGATTAAAAAATGGGAAATTTAGGGGGGAGGGAAACCCCAGATATTATGAATAATGCTTTTGGCCTTCTGTGGCTGCTTAGTCCACCCCTTATACAAGCGCTTTTGATTTTTCTAAAAAATAAAAAAATCCATTACGTGATGGCAATTGCCGTCTCGGAATAAATTAAGCTAACGCGATTGCTTCTCCCATCGCGCTACCATTCCGCGACAATGGTTTACGCGATTGCCTTGGCGATTGAAATCCCAATCACGTTATCTTTCCGCGATGGCTTTTACTGTTTAGGCGATGGCTTTTGGCAGTCGCGAAAAGTCTTTTTTCTTGTAGTGTCCCTAAAATTTGTGCCACAGAATAACTCTGAGGTGAAACACGCATGCTTCTTGTTGTAATGAGTGTAGGAGGCGCGCGCATTGCACAAGAATAGTCAAAGACGCCCGAGTTTAGGCTTCCTGCAGAAACAATGGGTTCAGGGAATTGTCCTAACCTTATATATATAATGATATTCTTCCCCTGCAGACATTGTTAGCACAAAAACATGGAATTTAAAGATAATTTTCAATGTGGCTGGGTTTGGCACATGGGATTTAATGCGCGCCCTTAGCTTTAAAGGCCAAAGCCTCGCAGTTTTGACCTTTCTGACAAACCCAAGCCTAAAACAAATAGAACACCCAAAATAAAATTCAAGTTTAACCCTCTAAAGTCCCCATCAGCGCCACTGTAGATACTGTTTAAGTAGAGATGCAATAGAAAAAGGTGACCAAAAAGGAGAAAGATTCCTTTTGTGTCTAGGTTTTGGAGTTATTCTAAGATGGCTATATAAGCAGGGTTCCGCCCCATAACTCATTGTAACTCCAAATTTACATATTATAGTGCAAGATCCTGGCTTGGTAGTGCCCCCAGACGTAGTAAAAAATATTGACGAACTGGGTAAACAATTCTTTGTGTTCTCTTTACTGTTTTTGCTTCTTTTATCGTTCTTCATTGTTGGGTTTGCATATTATATTTTTACGATCTGTTTGTGTTTGGAGGGTCTATACCACAACAACTGGTATCAGAGATTTGGTTAGACGAGCCAAGGGTTTATTCAAACATTCAAGAATGGGCAAGGATAAACAAGAGGTGGAAAAGTTCGATGGTTCTGACTACGCGTTTTGGAGGATGCAGATAGAGGATCTCTTGTATGGTAAGGATTTCTATAAACCTCTATTGTGAGTCAAACCGGAAGGCAAAAAACAGGAGGATTGGGATATCCTGGATAGGAAAACCCTAGGGGTGATTAGATCTACTTTGTCGAAGTGGATTGCTAAAACCACCAAGAAGGCTAAAACCACCAAGGAGCTACTTGATTATCTTACTGAGAGATTTGAAACACCATCTGCGGTGAACAAGGTTGACTTGATACGCAAGATGGAGAATCTTAAGATGCAAGAGGGAGGATCATTAGCTAAACACATCATTGAGTATATGGATGTTATAGACTCATTGGCTGCGTTGGAGATTACTTTCAGTGATGAAGTTCATGGTTTGGTTTTGCTAGCATCCTTACCAGGAAGTTGGAGCAGGACGGTGAATGCGTTAAGTGCTTCAGCGGGTAAGAATAAATTAAATTTTAATGATGTCAAGGATCTAGTTCTGAGCGAGGAAAATCGTATGAAGAAGTTAGAGGCATCGTCTACTTCAGAATCGGCTTTGTCTATAACTAGCAGGGGGAAGCCGGGTTCTAGCAACAAAGGGAGAACAAATTCAAGGGAAATTGTAATCGGGGGTGGGAGTCAGCCTGTAGAAAACAAAGAAAGACCCAGGGTCGCAAGAGGATCAGTTGAGTGCTATCATTGTAAGGAGTTAGGACACTACAAGAGGGATTGTCCCAGGCGAGGGGATAAATCAGCGAATGTGGCAACTGAGGGTGAAGATGTACTGATTCTGAGTGTTAGTAGTGCGCTAGAATCGTGGGTGCTGGATTCGAGGGCATCATTCCACTCATGCGGGCATGCATAGGAGATAGAAAATTATACTTCTGGTGATTTCGGAAAGGTCTATCTCGCGGATAGCGAGCCTTTGGAAATCAAGGGGAAGGGGGATATCAGAATAGGAGCATCGGACAGGAAGGTCCTACATCTACACGGGTTCAGACACATTCCGGGTTTGAAAAAGAACCTGTTATCAGTTAGGCAGTTGGATGAAAAGGGTTACAGGGTAACTTTTAGCTGTAGGAACTGGGTTATTACCAAGGGAGATTCTGAGATCACTCGAGGTAAAAAGGAAGGTACATTGTATTTGGCGAACAACACCAATGATAGTATCGTGGTAGCGCCAGCTAAGGGTGATACAGATTTGTGGCACTATCGATTGGGTCACATGAGTGAGAAGGGGACGCAGGTACTTTGCTCAAAGGGAAGACTACCGGGACTCAAGGTTAAAAGCTTGAGGTCTTATAATGGTGGGGAGTATGAGCTCGGGGAGTTCAAGGAATACTGTGATGCGAATGAGATTTGCATGGATATTCCAAACTCAGGTGGGAGCAGGACGGTTCGTAATGACCAAGATTAAGGGGTCACTGAAGATGAACCACATACTCCAGGACCGGATATTCTGCTGCGCAGATCTAACTGAGAGTGTGGATCGGATAGTAAGGCTCTATGTTTCTCAATCAAGGAGAAGTTGAAGTTTTTTATAGCTTCAACGAGGCTTGGAGAATAGGGGAGGAGGACGACACTACCATTATTGAGGTGAGCGCTAGGAAGGCACTAAGGATGAGTTGAGGACGGATACGGGGCTTATATACGCGGTTGATCTCTAGGTGGGAGATTGTTGGATTAGAGATGAAATAGAAAAAGGAGACCAAAAAGGAGAAAGATTCCTTTTGTGTCTAAGTTTAAGCAATAAAAAAGGCAGACCAAAAAGGTGAAGGATTCCTTTTGTGTATAGGTTTGGACTTATTCTAGGATGGCTATATAAGCAGGGTTCCGCCCCATAACTCATTGAAACTCCAAATTTACATATTATAGTGCAAGATCCTGGCTTGGTAGTGCCCCCAGATATAGTAAAAAATATTGACAAACTGGGTAAACAATTCGATGTGCTCTCTTTACTGTTTTTGCTTCTTTTATCGTTCTTGCTTGTTGGGTTTGCACATATTATATTCTTGCGATCTGTTTGTGTTTGGAGGGTCTATACCATAATAGATACCTCGGAGAACCACTCCCAGCCTAAGTGACAAAATTTCCTAAGATGTCTAATCGCTTTTAGTTGTTTAGAGTCGCCACCAATGTTTTTAAGGGAATATAAGAAAAACCAGTTGTGTACTTTATTTTAGAGAAAACCAGAGGTTCATGAGAAAATAATTCAGGGTTAGATCATGGAACGAGAAGGTGTTAGGCACCCGCCCCTCCTGGCCTTATGGCCGGTCTTGCTACTTTAGGTGTTCTAATCTACGATTAAGTCCTTCTTTAAATCAAAACAATGTCTAAAAGGGGATTTTAGTGGGGATTTTGGAATGTTGGGAGATAACCTTGATCAAACTTTAATAAGTGAAGTGGCCTTTTAGGTCATGTCCTGTTTTTTTAGGTCATGTCCTGTTTTATGGGGATTGCATATACTTTAGAAGAAATAAAAGATGAACAAAATAAATAATATAAGTTGTTTTAGTAAAATAAGAGAAGTAATAAAACCAGAAGAATGGTTTAGAAAAAAAAAGATAGACATCATACCTATGATTGAGGGAGAGCGAAGAGCGAAGCAATTTGCCTATACTAAAGACCCTCGAGAATGACCTTCAAATTTGAGAGAGTTTTGGGTTCAATGATTGTTAGGATACTCTCTAAGGTCAATGGAGAGGGTTTAAATTAGGTCTACGGAGAGTGTTTGAGGTTACAAAGATGGACATTCTCTGAATCAAGGAAGGAGTAATGGCCATAGGGGTTACAAATAAAAAAAAACAGAGGGAAATATGGCAATATGAGATCTTAATGGTTAAAGGCGCGTGCGTGCCTTTACCCTATACAGTGGGACTCGGGCGCCTCCTGGGTGGGAGGTGAAAGGTGCACATGTTTGGCCTTCAGGAAAGGCATATTTTGCCAAAAACTTTAGTCCCATTATGATATTAAGCGCCAAAGCTAATGAAATCGGTCAATAACTTAACGAACACCAATGAAAGTCGACAGAAAATTTAACAAATCTTAATCTCCTTATTTTTTCCAAAATGTTGAGAGTCTTTTGATGTTTTTTTTTCATCTCTTTACAATGTTTGGGATGCTTGGTTGATCAATGATTGTCAATCCAAATGTTTTAATTGTGTTATGTTCTCAAAGTTTGTTAGGTCTTAACTTATGGTTTTGGTGAAGATTGATCATTTAACAAGACAAAGTTAAAATGTCAAATTTGCAAAGAAAAATAATTGCAAAAGTTACCCAAGACCTCCTTCATGTTTCCCAAGTTTCTCTATGAGGATTTTCACCTACTAAATGAGTCCTAAAATATTCTATATTGGACTCATTAGAAAGGGTAATTTAAAGACAAACAAGAGTATCTGATAATAATTTGCATACGAGCTCCCAATGGAAAGATATGTGCAAAACCCACAAATGGAGCAAAAATGGGTCAAGGTGGTCAAGTGAAAATATGTCAAACCTTCATGTGAACAAGAATTGCACCCAGCAATTGTCTTGCTTTATTTCCATTGAAGAAAACCACTTTCCCTAAAACATGGAAATGTTACAACCAACATTGAATGATGAATGAAGACCAAAGACTTAGGGAAACAACAATTTAAGACCAACATTGAAGACTCAAGACTTCACCAACGGATACTTCCTCACTCCCTTATAAATTGAACCATAACCCTCCCATTCTCAGTGTGTTTTCCAGCACCAATTCCAGTCACCCTTCCCTTATGCCTCCACCTTAGTGTGTGCAATAAACACCAATTGCACACACTATGGTTTACACCCCAAGAACTCAACCCTTTATCCCCTTCACCATTTATCCACTAGTGTGCTTGCATCACTATATCCCAACCTCCCCTAGTGAGCAATATACGCCAATTACCACATTACCCTTTAACCCTTCACACTTAACCTCTCACCCTTTTTACCCTCCAAATCAACCCAATCAAACCATGCAACTATTAAGGGGGAACACCGACGAGCCAAAGAATCGCTTCCATCCAACAACCCTAGTGTCAATTCAAGGAAGAACTACATTGATATTCACACTTGTGATTTTTATTTTCTTTTTCGCTTTGGACTAAGCAACCTTAATTGATAAGTCAATTAAGTAGAGGGGGTTCGAGGAACTTGCCTTATCAATTCTTGTAACTCTTATAGAAGAGAATATTATAGTGAATTGATCTCACTTGTCAGGGACAGTGGGGGTGGATGTAGGAGATGGGTTTTGCCTCCGAACCACTTGAAAAATTCTCGCCTCTTGTCTCTTTTTATTTCTTGTCTTGCACTTTAATTTTCAATTTCATTTATATTTCTTGCTTTAATATATTATTGCTTGATCACATAGACAAGATAAAATTGACAAAAAAATTAGGAATATTTATGTTAGACAACAACTATAAGGCTTAAGAAAATATATATTCCGCTGCGCATATTTCTCTATCATTTTGGCCTTAAGAGTGTTTTAATGAAAACCGGGACCTTTCAATTGGTATCAGAGCATGGTTCTTAGAGACTTCAGTGTCTTCGAGCTTAACATCTCGTGAATATCGATGCTTATATGTCTAACATATTTTTGTGCTTGAACACCCTATTTGATCATCTTGGATCATTTCCCAAGTTTCCTTATTTTTGGTAAGACGAAGGGAGGTCACGAGTTAGAGACTCCTAGGGTAGTTGCTAGGGGGAAGATTAATCACCTTCCTTGGTTTCGATGGCACTGACCGGTAAACTCGTTGGCACCTCTTTTGGTGCAGCCCCTCATGCCCACCGACTGCTTATGTTGGGCTTTGAATTACTAGAATTTGGAAATTCCCCTTGTGCTTAAATTTATTTATTTGATTATAAAGAATAATTTACTTCTTCTCGTTTGTGATTTTAGGATAATGAAATTGGATGCTCGAACGACTAGTGAAATCATGAAGCTCAATCAAAGTCCAAGCAAACTTGGATGCAAGAAGAACATTCGGCACCAAGAATAAATTTGAGGGGGAACCGAGCCTTTTTAAAGGATTTGTTTTGACCTTTTTTTTTTCAAAAACCCATGTCACCATTTTAGGGGGAAGAAAGAACCTCTGAAGGACGTGTCATAGCCCCCGTTGCACCAACAAACCATCCCAAAATACCCATTTTCGAATGAAAACAAGTTGCTGGAAATCTGACATTCAGCTTTGACACCCTTCACGGAAATTGCAATATCTCTCTCCTCGCTCGACGAAATTGCAATCCGATTTTTTGTGAGTAAAGTAGAATCATTTACCTTTCCATAAAGTACAATTTCAAATCCTACAACCTTGTGAGTCAATACCGGATTTTATTTGATGTTCCTGTTCTGGACAGTTAACCCCAACGTCTTGGACAGCTAAGACCCAACCTCTTCGACAGCAAAACCCTTGACACCAAACCCTTGGAAATAACACCCTTGAAAACCCCCCAAACACTGAACCTTAGTCAGCTAACCCACCCTAAGAAAGAAACCCCAAAACTCTTGACAACTAACCCCAAAAAACCTTGACAGCTGACCCAAAATCTGGTTTGACACCTTCCACAAAAAACACAATATCTCTTTATCCTGATATCGAAACCCCAAACCGATTTTTCCTGTGCAAACTAGACACAAAGAGATTTCAAACAAGACCCTCCCCAAATTCTGATTCTTTATGAGTGAAAAATGGTGCCTATTTCAAGGAGGCAGCATACCCAAATTTCCCTGACAGCTGACTCATGTCAAACACCTCTCACTAAAAATGCAACATCTCCTTCTTCAAAACCTGAAATCCCGAACCATATTTTCCCACTTAAAGTTCACTCATAAACCTTTCAAAAAGTATAGCCACACACCCTACAACCTTCTGAGTCAATACAGAAAAATCCATGAAGTTGACCAAAAAATCTACTCAAATTTTCTTGACAGCCAAATAATCAAGGTCATCTCTTTTTGCTTATGAAATTTTGAAGCAAGCCATTAAGAGTATAAAATGACCAATCCTTCACCAAAAATGGGGAAATTGTTAGGTCTTAACTTAGGTTTTGGTGAAGATTGATCATCTAACAAGACAAAGTTAAATGGTCAAATTTGCAAAGAAAAATAATTGCAAAAGTTACCCAAGACCACCTTCATGTTTCCCAAGTTTTTCTATGAGGATTTTCACCTACTAAATGAGTCCTAAAATATTCTATATTGGACTCATTAGAAAGGTAATTTAAAGACAAACAAGAGTATCTGATAATAATTTGCATACGAGCTCCCAATGGAAAGATATGTGCAAAACCCACAAATGGAGCAAAAATGGGTCAAGGTGGTCAAGTGAAAATATGTCAAACCTTCATGTGAACAAGAATTGCACCCAGCAATTGTCTTGCTTTATTTCCATTGAAGAAAACCACTTTCCCTAAAACATGGAAATGTTACAACCAACATTGAATGATGAATGAAGACCAAAAGACTTAGGGAAACAACAATTTAAGACCAACATTGAAGACTCAAGACTTCACCAACGGAGACTTCCTCACTCCCTTATAAATTGAACCATAACCCTCCCATTCTCAGTGTGTTTTCCAACACCAATTCCAGAGTCACCCTTTCCTTATGCCTCCACCTTAGTGTGTGTAATAAACACCAATTGCACACACTATGGTTTTTACCCCAAGAACCCAACCCTTTATCCCTTCACCATTTATCCACTAGTGTGCTTGCATCAGTATATCCCAACCTCCCCTAGTGAGCAATATACACCAATTACCACATTACCCTTTAACCCTTCACACTTAACCTCTCACCCTTTTTACCCTCCAAGTCAACCCAATCAAACCATGCAACTATTAAGGGGGAACACCGACGAGCCAAAGAATCGCTTCCATCCGACAACCCTAGTGTCAATTCAAGGAAGAACTACATTGATATTCACACTTGTGATTTTAATTTTCTTTTTTGCTTTGGAAGAAGCAACCTTAATTTATAAGTCAATTAAGTAGAGGGGGTTCGAGGAACATGCCTTATCAATTCTGGTAACTCTTATAGAAGAGAATATTATAGTTAATTGATCTCACTTGTCAGGGACAGTGGGGGTGGATGTGTTGGTGATTTTAGTGTCATCAACGATTTTATGTAATTGTGATTTACTAGAAACCAATGCGATTTCATATTAGGCTCAGATACGAGTAAGGGAAAGTGTGGACTACACACTCATTTGAGTTAATATGTTTTCGACCACGATAAAGAAGCAGGGGTCAAGGGGGCTGCGCCCCCTTGCGGGGTCAAGGGGCAGCGCCCCTTGTTGGGGGTCGAGGGGGAGCCGCCCCTCGCGGGGCTCGGGGCAGCGCCCTGAAACCTAAACGGTATAGTTGGTGCTCTAATTAAACTACCGTTTTCTCCCGCCAAGTTTCCCACCAAATCAAGAAACACAACCCTAAACCCTAACAAGTATGACTGTTTCTATCAATTGTGACTTTCCATTCAATCCTGCTCCTTCCTACCATCTGTATAAATACAGACTTTGGTTTCAGATTACATTTACGAAAAACCCTAACAATTCTCTGAGTTTTGATCTGTTTCCTTTGCCTAGATACTGATTGTTTGATTGTCTTATCCCAATAAGGATTTTGTGATACCCAGGCAACAAGGGTCAAAATACTTTATTCGGAGAGCGATTTATACGCGATTCGATCAAATATACAGGATTATCAATTACTCTAACCCCAAATTTTCTAACAAACGAATAAAGTATTTTGTGATAATCATGGGTGGAGGAAGTACTGTGAAGGTGTTGACGACTAACTTTGGGAAGTTGGATAAGTTTGAAGGCTATGATTTCAGACGCTGGCAGAAGAAGATGCACTTCCTTTTGACAACATTAAAGGTTGTGTATGTTCTGTCTACCCCCATGCTAGAAATATCGGAGGATGATAATTTGGAAGCAGTCAGGCGCCGATCAAAGTGGGAGAACGATGATTACATCTGCAGAGGACAGATATTGAATGGTATGTCTGATTCTCTCTTTGATATATATCAGAATGTGGAATCTGCAAAAGAGTTATGGGATTCTCTTGAATCCAAGTACATGGCAGAGGATGCTTCGAGTAAGAAGTTCCTTGTAAGTAATTTCAATAATTAAAAGATGGTCGAATCAAGGCCTGTCATGGAACAATTCAATGAACTCCTGAGAATCCTTGGACAGTTTACACAACATGGTTTGAAAATGGATGAGGCAATATCTGTTTCAAGTGTAATAGACAAATTGCCTCCTTCCTGGAAGGATTTCAAACATAACCTGAAGCATGGAAAAGACGATTGTCTTTGGTCCAACTTGGTAGTCACCTGCGCATAGAGGAATCTCTAAGAGCGCAAGAAAGTGACAAGGGCAAAGGAAAAGAAGTTGCTGGACCCTCGGTAAATATGCTTGAGGATGGGTGGAAAGAATAAGAACAACAACAAAATAGATGGGAAAAAAACGTGGTTCAAATAACAACGATGATTCTGGTCCCAACAAGAAGCCTAAAGTGGCATGTTGGAGGTGTGGCAAAACTGGTCACTTTAAGAAGGATTGTCGTAGTGGAAAGAAAAAGGATGGCGCAAGCACTAGTGGTTCGGGAAAGGGGTCTAAGGACCATACCCAAGACCAAGGTCATAATTTAGAACATATTTGGAATGGATTTATTAAATATTCCGTTTCACTAATTTCTGAAGCATTTTATGTGCAGGATAATGCAATTGCGTGGTGGATTGATTCTGGTGCCACAACTCATGTGTGTAAAGATCGTTGCTGGTTTTAAGACATTTGAACAGGTGAAAGACGATTCTGTTCTCTACATGGGTGATGATCATTTCGCTCCTGTTCAAGGAAAAGGAAATGTGGTACTGGAATTTAGTTCAGAAAAATCTGTTACTCTGTTTAATGTGTTGTATGTACCAAAACTTTGAAAGAATTTTATTTCGGGTCCTGTATTGAACAAGTGTGGATATAAACAAGTTTATGAGTCTGATAAGTATATCTTATCAAAGTCTAGTTTATTTGTAGGATTTGGTTATTATAACAATGGGATGTTTATGATGAATTTGAATAAAATTCCTAATGATTCTAGTTTTGTTTATATGACTGATTCCAATGTTATTAATTCCTCATTATGGCATGCTCGTTTAGGACATGTGCACTATAAAAGAATGCTTGAAATGTCTAAAGATGGTTTAATTCATGTTATTGATAATGATACTGGAAAATGTAATACTTGCATGTTAACAAAAATCACTAGAAAACCTTTTAAAAGTATAACAAGGAATTCTGTAATACTTGAATTGATACATAGTGATTTATGTGATTTTCATGCGACTCCATCTTTAGGAAATAAAAAGTATATTGTCACTTTTATAGATGATGCCTCTAGGTTTTTCTATGTTTATTTGCTGCATGCAAAAGATGAAGCCCTGGATAAATTTAAAACTTTTAAAACAGAAGATGAATTACAACAAAATGGCTTGATTAAAACCTTACGCACAGATAGAGGTGGTGAATATTATGATCCTATATATTTTCAATCCGTAGGAATCATTCATGAAACTACGGCTCTTATACACCACAACAAAATGGTGTGGCTGAAAAGAAAAATAGAACTCTTAAAAAAATGGTCAATGCCATGTTATCTTACTCGGGCTTGAGTGACGGGTTTTGGGGGGAAGCCATGTTAACGGCTTGCTATTTATTGAATGGGGAGATTGTTGGGTATGCTTATTATAAACCACTCTTATTACCTAGATTTGATTGATCCCATAACCTAATTTTATCTTTTGTGGACTTTAGGATATATTGTAAGAAGTGTTAAACTTCATTTTTAGAATAGTCCACTTTGATAGTATAGGCTTTAGATTGATAGGCTGAAAATTTTCTAAGTCTGGAATTTTAGTGGTCAAGACCTTGACCGTGGTAGACAACCTGACCGTGGAAGACCACTTGACCGTGAATCACTTGAATGGAAATCAGTGACCGTGAGCTTTGTGTCATACTTTGACAGGTCACATTTGACCCCTCGACCGCAAGCCACTCGACCGTGAGGCCTTGATCGCAAATGAAGAAGTTGTCCAAAAACCCAAGTTTGTTTAAACTTAACCATGGTCAAACTATGGTTAGTTTAGAACGTTGCAGAACTTGAACCCCAAGTAATTCAAATTTGAATTCCTCTAAGTGGGACCACCTCTTATCTGCAAAAAGGACAATCTTAGATTGAGCTCCAATTAGAATTCAACAGCTCACTGTCCTTCAACTTGGAGCCCAGTATTTCCCAACAGTTATATTCTCATTCAAGGCTATAAATAGCCCTTAAGTTCTTCATTGAAAAGCAGAGATTAAGAAGGAGAGAAATTGCTGTTAAAATACTTGGTGATTGAAGATTATGCTCAAGATTTCCAGAATCCTTTGAATCTTCAAAGAACTCACCTTCAAACCTTCAAAGATCTCCAGCAACAATCAAGTCATCTCAAGCCTTGTAAACACTTAAGATTCATTAGGCTCTACAATCACTTAGATTTTAAAGAGCTTCTGATTCTTACACACACACTCACCCCAATTGATCAATCACATAGATTGAATCAAAAGGGATACACTGGTCTAAGTCTAGGATTTATTCTTCATAGAAAGTAGGTGTTGATTCAAAGCTTCATCTCTGTAATCTGTACACTCAAGAATCAATATATACCTCCATTCAAAATCCAAGACTGACCATCTTGGTAAAGGACGTAGATCTTTTAACAGATCGAACCTTTCCAAATACTTGTGTCATTTTACTTTCTGCAAATTTACTTTCAAATATTGTTCATCTTGTTCTTCATTGTTCATATTAATTTTGTTTGTCGTTTAGTGTTTGATCTTACTGATATTCAAAACGTATTGTGAATTATGTTTGTTTGTTCTCCACATTGCCTAAGTTAAAATCTGACTAACTTATCTTTTGCCAAACTTCTAAGACAACAACTTTCAATCTCTCAACCATCTGACCACAAATCTCTTGACCGCATTTCTATTGACCGCACTTACCTTGACCGGACTCACTTGACCGCAACTTGGTTGACCGTGAGTGCTGGTGCTAGAGATTTTATCAAAAACAACTCTACCTTATTTCCATTGAAAACTTCTGCTGTGCATATTACACCTTGACCGCGCGGTTTATTACTTGACCGCAAAATTCAAGTGTAAGCATAAAGGTTGAATTTTGAAAAAGGGTTGAAATTTTAAGTAGGCTATTCACCCCCCCCCTCTAGCCTCCTTTCATACCCTTGTTGTGTCTTTGGGACCAACAAGTGGTATCAAAGCAAACACCTTTATAAAACTTCTGTTTTTTCAAGCTTAACAGCTTGGGTGCCGATTCAAAATGGCAAGTCAGAAAACTATGGCAACGGTTAACTTCACTCACGTTCCAGCGTTCGACGAAGACAATTTTGACGTATGGAAGCACAGCATTCTAACTCAGTTCTACTCCATGGATGAGAAACTTGGTGATTGTCTTACCATTGGACCATACTTCCCAATGAAAGCTAATCCGGATCCAGAAACCAATGGTGCAAATCCGACTATCAAGAAACCAAAAGCTGAATGGACCGATGAAGAGAAAAGACTGGTTGGAATGGATGTAAAAGCAAAGAGCATACTTTTAAGTACCTTGAGTACGTCACAACGTCGACAGATCATGGAATGCTCTACTGCAAAAGAACTTTGGGATGCAATTGAAGATTACATCGAAGGAGATCAAGCTTGCAAGGAAAGCAAAAGGTTTGCAATTCAAAGAAGATTCAACAACTTTGCTAAGATCCCCGGTGAATCACTAAGAGCCACTTACGATCGTTATTGTGAGATCGTGAGTACTTATACAGCACTCGAAAAGAAGCTTACCAAGAAAGAAATCAATGTTAATTTTCTTGCCGCTCTTGGTTCGCAATATCTTCACAAAGGAAACACTCTTGAAGATACCAAGCTACTAGATGATATGTCTCTCAGAAGCCTCTATCAACCTCAAGGCCTTTGATATCAAGCTTAACAACATTGCTGAAATGGAAGGAAAAACAAAGAGCTTATCGTTGGTTGCTCAAAAGGAAGAAGTGATCGAGGAAGAAGATCCAAAAATCTCCACATCAGATTTACTTGATATGGATGATGATGATTTTGCTATGTTCGTGAAAAGATTCCAAAAGTTCAGAAAGACAGCAAGACCCAGATCATCAAGCAAAACTCCAACAAGGTTTTCAAGGAGCAGCCCTTCAAATAAGAAAGAGAACTTCAACTTCTCCAAGAAAAAAGAAGATCTTGTTTGTTTTAATTGCAGGAAACCAGGTCACTTCGCATCAGAATGTCCAATTCCCAAGTATGAGTATATGAAGAAGAAAAGCAACTTCAATCCAAGATACTCAAAGCAAAAGGGATGGTTGCTGAAGAGGACTCTACCTCAAAGAGTTAGCCACTTGGATAGAGTCAGACTCTGATGAAAGCGATGAGGATTCTGAAGAAGGTCACATCTGTTTGGTCGTTCAGTCCGATGATAAGGATGATAATGAAAATCGTCGCTCACCAAATGCAAAACCTAAACGATAAGTTATACGGCCGATGAACTTGCTGAAAAGGGATTCCTAACTCCGGTTCAAAGAATGGTGATCTTCTATTTTCAAGATGTGATGTGAGTGCAGCAAAGAAGGCTCTACTAAACCCCAAAGTGAAGGAAGTTCTGTCTACCATACCTTAAGTCAAGTTTGACATTTCTCCCGATGAACAAGAAAAGATGTTTGCAAAAGCTGAACAGGTAATTAGTAAATCTCTGGTATGAAAGAAGCTTTAGCACTTTCAACTGATGAAATTTCCCAGCTTAAGACGGAGAAATCTCTACTAAGATCTGAACTCACCCTCCTTAAGGAGAAGATCAAGAGCATGGACTCCTCTTACTGATCGAAACCGTTTCTTAGAAGAACAAAATGCTATATTTAAAGTTAAAAACGAAGAATTGGTTGCTGAGATAAACGACCTGAAAAGGATCACCAATGAGTGGACCAATTCTCGTGTCACTATGGAACAAATCTTAGAATCTCAAAGTCTAGTGGTGATAAGGAAGGCTTGGGATTCCAAACTAGTGACAACTTTAAATGTGCATCTTGTTGTGAAAGAGATGAGAAATTTACCCAGCAAACTTTGGAAGGGTCAAAAGCTAAACATCATGTTTCAAAGGGTGTAGGACAAGAACCAAAGAAGAAACTAGAGTTCAACTATGTCTACCCTAAGAAACAAACTGGAAAGGCAAAGTTGAAAAGAATTGCCATGGATGAACCTACCGCAGAGGCTTCCTCTAGCAAGGTAGATGGTGCTCCCTACCGCGTGAACTTGCCGCGAGGTCAATCGACCGCACAAAGGAAGATGGCGACCGCATGGAGGCCATCGACCGCTAGTGGCGGCAAGGCAGTAAAATTCAAGAGGATGAATTTTGTTAAGGAGACCTCATCCATACCAGTAAACAATTGTGCTCAAGACTTCAACGAAGTTTGTTAACCCTCAGTTGGGTGGCTTCCACCATTGTTCTGTGTGTGATGGTTATAGTCACAAGGCTGCTGAATGTCTTTTGAGATTAACACCCAATCCTAGAAAGAGTAACCCTCCTTCTGTGAGGCAAGTGTGGGTTGTCAAAAGTTGCTAACCCTGTGGACCAAAAGAATAAAAAGGGGACCTTGTTCTAATGTCTATTTTGTAGGCCCTCTGCTTAATGGCTGGACACTCCAAGGATAAATCAAGCTTATGGTATCTCGATAGTGGCTGCTCAAGGCACATGACCGGAGATATCAATTTATTGGAAGATGTCCGTGAAGAAAAAGGGCCATCAGTAACCTTCGGAGATAATAACAAAGGAAAGACTGTAGGATATGGAGTCATTCGAAAAGGAAAAATCACCATCCAAGAAGTCTCTCTAGTTATGGTCTACAACACAATTTACTCTCAATATCTCAGTTCTGTGACAAAGGATTGCAATGCCACTTCACTTCAAATTTCTGTCTCATCAAAGATGGCACATCCCGGCGTCACCTGCTTAGGGATTCGTAAGAAAAATGTTTATATTGTTGATTTTACTTCATCTTGCATTTCTTCTAATCTCTGTTTTGTAGCAAAGAATGTTAGCGAAAATAGTTGGCTGTGGCACAAAAGACTAAGTCACTTAAACTTCAAGTATCTATCCAAGATTGGAAGAGAAATCTAGTTCGTGGTCTACCCAAAGTAGCTGATCACCACGATGAGAAGTGCACAGCATGTCAACTAGGCAAAAACCAAAGGCATCTTTCTCCAGCAAGATGACACCTTCAACTTCAAGATGTTTGCAGCTGCTACATATGGATTTGTTTGGATCTGTCACTACTACAAGTATTGGTGGAAATAGATATACCTTAGTTGTGGTAGACGACTATTCAAGATATACGTGGGTTGAAATGATGATCTCAAAGAATGATTGCTATGACATTTTGACCGCACTCTTTAGACAGCTCCAAACACAAAAGGAAGATGACATCGTTAGTGTTCGATCCAACAACGGTACAGAATTCAAGAACAACGGTGTAGCTCAGTACTGTGATGACCATGGTATTGACCACAACTTCTCTGCTGTTGGAGTTCCTCAACAAAATGATGTTGTGGAAAGAAAGAACAGAACGTTGATAGAGGCTGGAAAGACAATGATTGCTGAAGCAAAGCTACCTCAATACTTTTGGGCTGAAGCCGTCAACACAGCACGCTTCACTCAAAATAGATCCCTCATCAACAAGACCTACAACAAAACTCCTTATGAACTTTGGAGAGGAAGAACCCCCAATATAGCATACTTCAAGATATTTGGATGCAAATGCTTCATACTCTACAACGGTAAAGAACATCGAGGTAAATTTGCTCCTAAGGCCGATGAAGGCATATTTATTGGGTATGCTAAACACTCAAAAGCTTTTCATGTATTTAATAAAACCACTCTTAAGATAGTTGAATCTGTCCATGTCACTTTTGATGAACATTCTCTCCTTGAGCCACATATGGCTCCAAATGTTGCTGATGATTTTGTTGAGCTTAATGAGACAGGTACAAATCAACCACAAAATCAATCAACTCAAGGAAATCCATCTACCTCAACTGCACCTCCATCTACCTCTCATGAAGCACCAGAAGCTACCACATCTGCTGCTACCTCAAATGGAGTTGAAGTTGAAACACCCATCAATGTGGAAGAACCTATCCCTCAAATTATTTATGATTGGGAAGGCACAAATGATGTACCACTAGAAGATTTACAACCACCATCAACTCAACCAGATATACCTCAAGAAGTTCGTGAGGTTAGAGATCACCCAATTCAGAATATCATTGGTGATTTGCATTCTGGTGTTCGAACAAGAAGATCAAACTATGATGCACTTACCTCATTTATATCTCAAGTTGAACCCAAGAAAGTTGATGAAGCACTCCAAGACTCAAGTTGGGTTGTTGCTATGCAAGAAGAGCTCAACCCATTTGAAAGATGCAAAGTTTGGACCTTAGTTCCAAGGCCATAAGATCAAGGAGTGATTGATACAAAGTGGGTGTTCCGAAACAAGATGGATGAGAATGGAAGCATCACAAGGAACAAATCTAGGTTGCTGCATAAGGATACAGACAAGAAGAAGGCATTGATTATGACAAAACTTTTGCCCCCGTTGCGAGACTCGAAGCTATAAGGATATTTTTAGCTTATGCCTCTTTCAAAAGATTCAAGTTATATCAAATGGATGTAAAGAGTGCATTCCTCAACGGTGAACTTCAAGAAACAGTCTTTGTTGCTCAACCGCCCAAATTTGAAGACCCCAAAATTTCCAAATCATGTCTACAAACTCCGTAAAGCTTTATATGGACTCAAACAAGCTCCACGTGCATGGTATGATACTCTATCTAAATTTCTCCTAGAGAAAGGCTTCAAGCGTGGTAAGATCGACACAACTCTATTCATTGCTAAATATCATGATCATACTTTATTAGTTCAAATATATGTAGATGATATTATTTTTGGTTCTACTAATGAATTGTGGTGTAAGTGATTTGAGAAGCTAATGAAAAGCAAATTTGAGATGAGCATGATGGGGAGAATTAACATTCTTCCTTGGGCTTCAAATTAAACAATGTCCTGAAGGCATCTTCCTCAATCAAGCAAAGTACACAAAGGACCTTATCAAGAAATTTGGACTTGAAAATGCAAAGGCATATGACACTCCTATGGCTGCTGGTAACAAGTTAGATAAGACTTGAAAGGTAAAAAGGTTGATCAAACCTTATACCGAGGTATGATTGGTTCTCTTCTTTACTTAACTGCTAGTAGGCCAGATATCATGTTTTAGTGTTTGTGTTTGTGCTCATTATCAAGCAGATCCTAGAGAAGCACATCTTATTGCTGTTAAACGTATTATTCGTTATCTATCTGGGACTATTAACCTTGGACTTTGGTACTCCAAAGATTCAAATTTTGATTCTTATAGGTTACTCAGATGCAGATTATGCAGCATGTACAATAGACAGGAAAAGCACAAGTGGAACTTGTCATTTCCTTGGAAATCGACTCGTTTCATGGGCAAGCAAGAAACAAGCCTCAGTCTCTGTATCTACCACAGAAGCTGAATATATAGATGCTGGAAGCTACTGCTGCCAAGTTCTCTGGATAAAGCAACAATTGGTTGACTACAGAATCAACGAAGATAATTGTCCAATCTATTGTGACAATACATCTACCATTGCTGTCTCCAACAACCCTGTCATGCATTAAAAAACCAAAACACATTGATATCAAGTACCATTTCTCAAGGATCATGTGGAAAAAGGTAATATCCATCTAGAGTATGTGAGTACTGACAATCAAGTTGCAGACATTCTCACCAAGGCTCTTGATTCGAAGAGATTTAGGTATCTTATAAGGAGAAATGGGCATGCTAGAACTTTAATTACTTGTCCATATATTTTTATTGTGCTAATGTCTTATGTTTTTTATCCAAGTTCAAAACCAAGTAGGTCACGGTCAACACCCTTAACGGTAAAACAATCACGGTCGATGCATTAAAATCCATCAGGTATACCGACCGCATCCTTGTTGACCGCAAAATGCTCCGACCGCATGAAAGAATGAAATTTGTTCAAAGGACTTTGGAGAAGCCTAACGCATGGAAAATGATGACATTGGTTCACTGCTTTATAGAAGTTTTTCTTGGCCAAGGTAACACTCTTGACCGCAAAACCCACGGTCAAGCACCTGACCGCAAAAAGCTAGGTGACCAGGTAAGTGTTTCTAACTTAGCAAATTTTAGGATCATCTTAGCCATTCAAAGGGGTAATTCCATAATTTCCTCTTTTCCCTCGGTTTTATTAATTCAAATCATTTGCAATTAATTTTATTGCCTTATTTATGTCCGCCGTCACTATCCATGCATTTATGGCGAAAGGACATCTCTGGTCAAATCCCTGATTCTTCCAGAGTTAACCTCCCACTTCCTTCTCTGCACAAACCGTTCCACTACCTTCTTAACCTCCACCTCTCTGCAAATCACTTTTTCAGAAACCCTTTCTCTCTCTCATCTCTCTACTTTCTCTCTCTATACACCCAGTTCCCTCTCTCTCGACTCTCTCTCAAAAATTCTCACTATATATATGGCTCCCAAATCTTCTCAACCTACAAAATCATCAAAGAAATCGCTAGAACTACATTCTGAAGACTCGATGGTATGATTTCTGACCCTAAACTCTTTGTTTTTAGTTTTGTTCTCATTTTTGCGGGTTTCAACAATCTTTCGTTTCTCTAATAATGATTTGATTTATGGGTTGTTTATGTTCTATGATAATGCTTATTCTAGTTCATTTCATGATTTCGAGCTCACTACAGTGTTTTGATTCAAATTCTAGTTGACATATCTCTCAATGCCATGTTTATTCTTGAAGCTTCTTTGGTTAAAAATTCCCTTTCATATTCTGAGTTTAATGTGATTTTGATAATGAAATTGATGATATTTTCATGTTTAATCGGTTTTGTGCTCATTTGATATAATTTTTATGGATTTTCGTGCACTAAATCGTTTTCTGAGTTCTTCACTTTGTACAGTATTCTTCGTGTTCTTATGGTGCTCTTCGTGTTCTTGAGATTACACTTTTTGATCTTAAAATTCATTACACAATACTAATATGGTGTTTGTGCATGTTTTAGAGATTTCATAAAATGCTTCTAAGTATTCTTCTATCAACCGCCACTTTTGTCTACCGTGTGTGTAAATCGACCGCATCCTCTCGGTCATTCGACCGTATACTGGTTGACCGCACCAGTGTTACTAACTTCTAAATTTTTTAGGAGGAGCAATCATTTATTCCTGGATGCGTTATTGATTATGAAAGAACTCCAGAAAGATGTTATTGGGAGGCACTTGACCAAAAGAATGAAGAAATCAGACATACTTCACTATTTCACAATGAATCAACCTGACATTACCTTGCCGCAGTGGAGAATTTTATTCTACCGCGAAGGAAATCAAAGGAAGAGATGAGCAAAACAACTCTCTTAACTGGATGTTTGCAGAAGTATACGGTCACAAGATAGAGATAGACTACACTGATATTGCCTCCACCCTTGGTCTCGACATTGACAATGAGGCTCCTATCTCTCTATCTGATGATGAGTATGATGGATTGGCTATGCTATTGATTGGATCTACTGACATGTGCAAGCCCTAACGCAAAACATTTCCTGAGGTGATGTATTACATTGGTCACTGGTTGGCCACAGTCTGCTCTGCAAGAGTGGTAACCATGGAAATTTCAATACCACTCAATGGCGGCTGTCTACTGCAATCTATCTAGGCAGGAAGATGAACTGGCCCAAGATTCTATATGATCTCTTGTTAGATCACATTTCTGATTACAAGAAGCTGTTATCTGAAAATGCCGCCACCAAATACAAGAAAAACTCAAGGTTCCTTTCTCTACTGTTCAATTCATTCATGAACTCTGAAAGGATATCACCAGAGATAAAGATGCCAAAGTTCCCATCTCTCTTTCCAAGGGCTTGATATCAAGACCAAGAGATCTACCTAGCGCAAACCAGTTGGGTGATGATCAATATCAGGAATACAGAAACGGTGAACCTGAGCACAAAAGAGAAAAATACATCCCTCCTGCCTACACCAAGGCTGCCAGAATAGCTTTAGGACTTGACGCACCAGGGAAGTCCTCATCTGTCCATGATGATGATGATGAACAAGCTGAGGACGAGGAAGAATCTAGAAGAAAGGTCAAAGGCAAAGGAATTGCCAGTGCATCGACTGCTCCTCCCAAACCAAGACCATTGACTGGAGTGATTTCAAAGAATCTTCAACGGTTAAGC